>JAQJVL010000608.1:0-71909 GCA_035578905.1 Stictocephala bisonia | reverse complement strand
TACAGTACAAGGTCAACATTACTGATAAAAATAACAGCAAAGGCCAGTATTTGAATCTCTAACTCGGGTACAAAATCCTGACGGCTAAGACCACTCGACCACTGGTTTTCCCAGTGGCCAATGGGATTAATTAATTAGGCATATCTATTTTAGTGGCAAAATTATTGTAAATCTTACATTTCCTATTGTAAGTATTATTTCTGTATGAAATTATCTTAAGTTTCATAACGGTAAATATCACCAATGGCTACTGAATTTGTGAATCTGACCAATGGTTTTCAAATAGCACTAAAATAAGCTATATTTGAAAACAATCCGGGCTTTCTAATTAAATTAATTTTACTAGAAATTTCCAAATACATCAGTTAACAAATTACAATCTAAGTTTGAAACCAAACCATGTATACTGTAGTAATATATGAATCTGATTCTCAAAAGGCATATCTGAAGTGAATACAATTACTTAAGTTCCATAACTATATTTACAGTGGTTGTCATGTTATAAATTAGAATTAAAAAAAACACGATTTACAGATAACTGACTATTTAAGACTTATGTTCGTAAAATCTTTTTTGGTTATTTTTAGACCTACAATTGTTATAAATTTTGTTGATATCTTTTTAGGAACGTAGAAACATTTGAGTAATTATTTTCATCATATGGTCTTTAGATATCAATAATAAAACAAGTAGGTAACATCTTCATTAATCTTAGTTCAAGTACATTTTATGACAGGGATGTAAATTACTCCTTCATTCACAATTAATTATAATTAAAAAATGTATTATTGACTTTAATATCTAGTTTGTTATAACTTATAATTGTTACAATTATTTAATGTTGCAGAGATATTTATATTAACAACTATCTGATAATAAAGGTTGTGGCTATTGATATTGGTTGTAAATTGTCATATATATTACTACAGTGTACATGGTTTGGTTTAAAACTTAAAGATTGTAATTTGTTAACTGATGTATTTAGAAATTTCTTTAGTAAAATTAATTTAATTAGAAAGCCCGGATTATTTTCAAACTGGCTTATTTTAGTGCTATTTTCTATATAATGTATAACTAAACAGTATTGGCAAATAGAAAGAGCCATTGCAATATCACCTGTAGAAGTGGCACAGAGATATAGTTTTGAGAATACTGAAAAAATCTTTTTATTCAGTGTTTAAAATTATATAACCAGATTTTCAATGGATAGACTCTTAAGGCAAAAAAAGTTAAATTATATTGATCATTCCAATTTATGAGTTATTTGTTATGGTAAACTTTTGTATTGATTGTTTTGTCTTAGGTTTTAAAGCTAATTTTCACATAATTTTCTTTCAGACTTTTGTTGTCTCACTGAATATTTTCCATGGAATATGAATCTTCTGTTTCTGAATTCACTGATTCTAATTTTACTGGTAAGTTTTATCAGTATTTATATTTTTAAATGATTTTTCTTTATTCATTTTTAATTTTGTAGGGTATAGGTACTTAACTTGCAAGTTTGTATATGAATTTATTTTGAAATTTTGTAAAAGCGGATTTAAGATTTGACCCAATTTTAAATAAATTAAATTACACGACAATACAAAATACTTTGACTATTATTCTCTGCATTGTTAAATTGCATTCCGGAATACAAATTTAGAGAGAGCAAGAACGAAATTTAGCACATTGATTTGTCAATTAAAAGAATATATGATGATATTGTCAATTAAAAGAATATATTTGGTTTTGGTTGTTTTAAATTTGAAATAGATGCTAAGAGAAAAAGAGAGAGCAGATGTTTTGTAACTAACCCTTTAATATCCCTTTCTAGTAGACAGACAGTTGTTTCTTAACCATAAACAACTGTTTATAAACTGGCTATAATATCCAGTTTAACACTAACTGGATACTAACTGTAATAAATTAATTGCTGTGAACGCATCCAGATTATAGAACAAATCGTAATCAAAATAATATACAAGGGTTTCTAGAAACCAATGCAGCTTGTGTTGCTTCCAGTTTTGATCAATTTCTACACTCCTTTTATGAACAGCTACAGTGTTTTTATGTCTTATCCTTCTTTTACTTACTTGGATTAACTCTGCCAAACATATAAATAAAATTACATATATTCCCTAAAAACATAGTATTTAAAATAAAAATATGTTTATTGTACAATTTGTTTTTGTATAAATTTATATGACAAATAAATAATAAAAACTAAGATATGATTGTATAAATAAACATTTTTATCTCACTCTTTTTAATTTTTACTTTTTCACACTTGCTATAAATGAAAGGAAATGAATATAATAACATATACTATAACAGTATGGATTCAGACATGTATAGTACGCACGCTGAAGGTCCGGCCTCCTGGCTGGCCTACTAGTCATATAAAAACATCGACTCTGAGCGAGGCGGTCACAGGCAGATCGTAAAGGGTGATTGTTTACGCGTTTACGGAGTATTTGTATTTTGGTATCTCTTATAACTAGACCAGTATTTAAAATAAAAACATCAAATAGGTTAAGAGTTTGAAAGTTAACAAATTAAAACGTATATCAATAACAACAATTAAATATATCATAAAAAATTATAAATCAGTTAATAACTTTAATTGAAATTAAATAACTAAGAAATATATACTTCTTACTGTCACTAAGAAAAATATTTCTGTGATTTCCCGTATCGTTAAAATACATATAATTTTAATTTAAATTGGTTTAAAATAAAAATGACGAGTTGAGAGTGACTCGTCAGTTTTATAAAACTCATGGACGGTTTTTATAACGACACATTTATCGAAATCGTCTAGTTCTGCCGCTGTTGTTTTTTATCTTGTTTTTTTTTTTGGGAGTTGTGAACGAACACTACTACTTCCACTGAAGTGTCCATTAACACTTTTCACGCCGTATTTCCTTTAAAAGAGTTTTTGAAATGCTACATGCAACTGCAGTTCGTTCTAACGATTTTTTTACGGGGATTCGTTGTTCATCTCTTAATTTGGCCTCATTCGTCATGAACTCACTTACTCTCCAAATAATTTCCCTAGCCTGACTTCTAGTAGTTTTTCCTTGTGCTACTTTAGGAATAAAGCGAGCCATAGTTGAGGTAGGAACCACTAAAGGAATAAACTATTTAGGATTTACGTTCACTAATTTTACAACCTTAAGAGTCTGCAGAGGCTGTCTGTAGGCCATATTGGTTTAAATCTCATTAGAACGATGTTTTTTTTTCGAACCGGACAAATGATCACGCGTGTCAAAGTTTAACTGTTATTTTTAAACGGTCTTTTCCAAACAAATTGCATTTGATCAAGAGTGAAATTACTCGTTGAACTGCTTTGTGGATTCATAATTAGTTTAATAGAATAAATATAAATATTATTTAGTTTGAAGTTTTTATTTTCACCTATTTTTCAAAACTAGGCGTATGTATTCATAATATCAAAAGCAAACCCAATGCGCAATACGATAGCATTTTAAATGACACCTCATACACAACGTTTGGTAAATAAATAATGATAAAAATATGGATTCAAAATAACGTTGTTTTTATGAGAATTAAACCAGTATGGCTCTGCAGACTCTTAACACAGTTAAGGGACAACAACAAAAAACACAAACTGACTTATTACACTACAGTAGTTAGATAAAAACAAACATATAACCAACTAAATAATTGTTTACCGTACAATTGAGTAAACATTCCTAACACGCTAAACCACAAGCAAATATATCGCACGCAGTCTGGAAACGTACTGAATGTGCATCCGTAGGTAACAATTAACGTAACTTATTTTAGAAGCAAGTATGGGAAAGACTGCTAGCGAGGGAAAGTCTGACAGTAGCGAATGTTTCCAGGACTGCAGGCATATTGGGCCCTCCACCCGTCTCCTCCCTATCACCGCTCGGTGGGCTCGAGGCCGGACCTTCGGCGCACGGTCTATAAAGCCTAACTAATCAGATGACGGCTAGCCATCAGTTGCCACCATAACAATATAGTTGAGAAATGAATCAGTTAGTACTACGTCTAAACATCAAACTATCCAATATCGATTGATTTTACAAAAATTTGTTAGTTACAATTATAGCTATGAGACTAGGTCTATTAACTAGGTTATAATATGTACAATGCCCATATCTATTTATTTGTTAAATTTGACAAAATCAATTATTTTGTAAAAATATCACTTAATTTAGCATTTTTCTTTATTTCCTACAGCAATTATTTTATCAAATGCTTTTTGTTGTTAATCAACTATGTTCCAAATATCATCATCCAGCTATAATGATATTTTTAAAATAGACGGAGAAATTTACTCTAGGAAAATAATATTCTGGGGATATTTCCAAGGTGGTCAAGGTATTCTGCACATACAGTGTTATTAACCCAACTACTCACCTATATAGATACAGTAATATTTACCTACCAACCTACCTTTACAGGTACGGTAATATTGACAATCCCCCCGATACGTATAGTATTAATAACCTGGTTGCCTTTTCATAGTCATACAGTGTTAGACCCATGATAAGTTTTTATATATTGAGATTTGTGAACAAAGGACCTATGCATGATTGAACAAACATTTTGTCATATATGGAGGGTTAAGCTACTAATAAATAGCCCACATAAAGATTATGTTATTTTTGTACTAATAACTTTATATAGATAAAGGTTAACATAAATTTTGAAAATGTTTGGTCTATAACTTTAGTTACTATATCTGATTTGGTTTTTTTTTTTTGTATCTTCAGACAATACAGACAGCTTTGTATCAAGCAATGATGACCATGTAGAAGAATTGACTTGGAATTCAGATGACAGCCGGCCTCCAGGACCAAGCCCTCCATCCAGTACTGTCACGAGCGAACCTGTAAGAATACGACATCTTTAGAACTAATTTATTATTCTATGAACCAAATCTGTTTTTACCTTCACACTCCAATCCTTATAATTTCAACTTTATTATATAATAAGTGCTAAATAATAATAATCATACGTTCTTAAAACAATTATAATTTTAAAAGTTTACTTAAATTTTTGCTATGAAACATATAGTCTGTATATTTTGCAGACTATATGTTTCATCAAATTTACAGATGACTGATAATATTTGAAACTTCAAAATTGTTTTGTCATAATAAATTCACTAATTCTGATAAAAATAAATCAATCGCTCATGTTATTTATTTCTCTGGTTAGAGGAAGTAAATCATGTCTTCTGGGCCTTTATTTAGTGTCCGCGAACAGATCTTGCCTCGGTTTGGCTTGATTAATCAAAACATGTCTTCTGGTCTTTATTTAGTCTTGCTGGACAGAACTTGCCTGGTTCTGGTTTGAGGTAGTAAAACAAGTCTTCTAGGACTTTATTTAATATCGCCGGATGAGCTTACCTTGGTTTGGCTTGAATAATCAAAACATGCTTTCCGGGTCTTTATTTAGTCTTGCCGGACAGAACTTGCCTGGTTCTGGCTTGAGGTAGTAAAACAAGTCTTTTAGGACTTTATTTAGTATCGCCGGACGAGTTTGCCTTGGTTTGGCTTGAATAATCAAAACATGTCTTCCAAATCCTTATTTAGCTTGCCGGACAGAACTGGCCTGGTCTGGCTTGAGGTAGTAAAACAAGTCTTCTAGGACTTAATTTAGTATCGCCGGACAGAGATTGCCTTGGTTTGACTTTATTAAGTAAAACTTGCCTTTTAGGAATGTATTTAGTGTTGCCGTATTGAGCTTGTCTTGGTTTTCCCATTGTAATTTTTCAACATGAGGATCCATTTTAAAAGTATTGTCTATTAAGTTAAGATTTTACTGAAGAGGTTTACAGTAACTGAATACAGAGGAATCCCATCACTGAATCTTTGATTATTCAGTTTAAAACAATGTTGTTCTCAAAATAAAATTACCTTGTAATGGAGAACTAGTAATAGAAGAAATCTAAGGCACCTTGTAGAAGTGGATAAGTTATTTATAGAGAAGAGTAGTTCTTAGATTACTGAATAAGTATGTTTGCCAAATTTTTGAAAAGATGAGCTGAATGTTCCAACCATTTTGTTTGTTACTGAGTTGTTATTTACTAAATTTTTGTTAGGAAATTCTGATTTTAACTCTATTAGCGGGAGACGGTAATTTTTCACTACCACTGGTAGCTTTGATTTCGGCCACCTGAACATGCCTTTACTGTTTATGTAATTATTTTGCTATGGTACAACACATGGCACCATCACAAAGCTAAGATTCAGTCAAATCAATATCTACCAATAAATTATATGTGTAAAGGATCATTGAATAAAAGTTATTTATTTAAGAGCCTGAATTATATTTAATGTTTGCTTTATAATTTTATTGTAGTGATATTAATTATTTAGTGTACATTGTGTTGTAAAAGTTATAAGTACAAGTGTTCTTTTTGTGAATTGGAAAATGTTTAGTTGTATTTTTGAATATAAAACTACTAATATTAATACTGATCATATTTTAATATTTGTGTTGTATGTACAAATGGTTTTGAATGTATTTCTATTGCACAATTTAATTATGGTTTATATACCACACATGCATACTTTTGAAACCAATATACCTTGCTACTTTTTAACTGTCCTCTGTACAGAACTTTATTTATTATCTTCTGTTAGCTAGTTCAGTTAACCCAAAGTTTGAGACTCAGGTTGTAACAAGTCTGTTATGCTTCATGAATACTCCGTGATATATTTGCACCATTTTACAATGTCAGTAACATGAGTTGAGGTCTGTGCTCAGTATTTATGGAATTGTATTTTGTAGCTACTCGGCCAGTACCCTACTACAAGTAGATCAATTTTGAGTATTTAATTGGGGTGAAATAATGCAGTCTGACTTTATTGCGACAAATGGGGAAATTTTATTATTTGATGGAGATAAGCTCGGTGGAAATACTTGATGGACCGTATTATGTTAATATGGACTGTACATAGTCCAATAGATTGTTATAATGTTGAGAGAGTGGAAACTACAAGACCCAAGCCTGATTGGGTTGAAATTTACCCAAACCGGATCACAGGCCAGTAGTATGGCCAGCTTTACAGAGTGACAATGACCAATATAAATTGATTAATGAAGGAGTACTAAATAAACTAACAATCCCTATATGACCTAAATATTATCTATCCTGCCATATAACCTCCCTAACCTAGTGGAATCTTATTAAATTACATATTAATTTAGTCTCTTGTTACTCTTAGCCTAGTGGAATCTTATTAAATTACATATTAATTTAGTCTCTTGTTACATATTAATCGGTTTGCCCTTCCCTAAACATTAATAAGACATTACTAACATTGAGCCTGAGGTCAAAATAAGATATGGCAGTCATCTAAAGGATTACACAAAAGGAAATATCTCTTTCTTAAGAATGGTTTAGAATAGTATCAGACAAAAGTCGGATGATTCTGACCGAATCCCCAGTTGCTCAAAGAGTAACTACATAAAACTCACTGAGGTTACTTGCCCATTCTGTGCAGCCTCACAGCACAAATATGTGAATAAAAATTTGCAGTGGGGTGATGATATAAGGCCAGAATACCACAACTCTAATCTTCCAATATTGTTTGTGTACTGTGTTATTTCTTGTGCGTGTGTTCTTTATGTTTCTATTAGTGCACTCACTTCCTCAAGTAATTTTGTTGATGCCCAATCTATTTTATATTGATTCCTGACCTAATGCTATATGACATAATAATAATAAAATATTTACATTTTCAATTAAATTTTAAAATGAGGTCAGCTAATAGGCATATTTGAGGAAATATGCCTGGATTTTACAGTGCAAAATATTAATCTGGAATAGTTTGTAGTGTAGATAGTTATATTTATATAAAAGTAAGGGCTCTAAACGTGCCCTTTTAGCAATGATAAACTACAACTGGTTTGGGAGGGATCATACAACATTTTAAATTTAATATTCTCACCAATAAGAGCTACTGTGCAGAGCTTCCATAGCTTAGTATTTGTTCAGTGTGTTATTATGAAGTTAGGTGTTACAGAGGTCTCCTTAGTCCTCATCCTCACCTAATCAATGTGTTTTATATATTGTTTTCTTTTTACTTCAATTTACAGGAAAATGCTGGTGTCGGATTACGACGAGTGACTAGGAGGCGTATTTATGTAGAGCCTGACACAGAATCAGATGAAGGAAGCATTACAGTTTCCCAGGTACACTTGATTAACAGTATTAATTTTGTTCCCAACTGTTAAGTTTTTTTTTCTTTTAGTTTATTCACTATCCAGTAGTATTACAGTAGTATATACAGAGAAACTTGAAAATTACTTGTAATTGGAGAATTTTATTTTAAATACTGATACAGCCTATTTGTAGTATTAAAACTATATGATATCTTCAAAATGTCACTGAGCTGAGCTGCATCTAACTCACATATTAAACATGATTACACTTAACCCAACTAGTGGCAATTAAAAACCCTCTAGTGGCAGCCCGTTTTTCTATGTTTTGCAAGGTTATTTTTGAAAAATATTTTAAAATACTTCTAATTATTAGATTTAGTATTATTTTACATAAATTTACTTGTAAAGTTCTGTATTATTATATAAAATAAATAACATGAGTATAAACATTTGTAATTTTTTTTATTATCTTAATATTAAAAAAAAATGTTATCAAATTTTTTTGTTTGGAGGGGGGACCCTACCTGGAAAGGTAATGTGCATTACATATTTCAAAATTCCAAGATATACAAGTTGTTCTACATTTCATAATCTTTAAGAAAATGTATAGTTTATATAGTTTATTACCGGTATTTATACATTTATAACAACAGAACCATAAATAGTGCATTGTACTGAAAATTGATGTTACTATGGCAACATGTTATAATTGTGTATACAATATTTATAGCTTCTAATATACTTATTTCATAATATCGTCAAGTTATTTCACTAACAATTCAATGAAACGTCATATAAAACACTACAAGATAGAATGCAAACGAACACACAATAACAACAGAAATGGGGAACTGAAAATAGTAAACAATGATTTATTCTTCTCTCCATCAAGTTGTCATATGAATAAAACTATCGAAACTGATATCGTTCGTTAGGTAATTTAACTGACTTTCGAATGGTATCGATTATTTCGATGAGATATGTATCTATAACTTTTTCATACGCAATATTCGCGGCAACGTTTGACCGTCCGAAAACGGACGGTCACCACTTGTTGAGAGTGATAGACCGTCCGAAAACGGACGGTCACCACTACTTGGGTTAAGCCAGCCACACAACTGACGTTCTGTCTTGTCTCGTTTGATGGTGGCCGAACCGGTAACCTTCAATGAAGTTTAGTCTAGTTTCTCATTCTCGCTTGATTTACAAGAATAGTTTCATCAGGTGCGCAATTGAAACTAAGAGCCTAACATCTGTGCTCTTTCCACTCTTAGATCCTATGGATAGCCTGAGTGAGTAAAGAGTACTGGCTCTGGAGTCAAAACAATGTGGCTAGAAAGCCCTTACTGCGAGAGAAGGCTGTACACACTCTTGGATCCTATGGATAGCCTGAGTGAGTAAAAGGTACTGGCTCTGGAGTCAAAACAATGTGGCTAGAAAGCCCTTACTGCGAGAGAAGGCTGTACACACTCTTGGATCCTATGGATAGCCTGAGTGAGTAAAAAGTACTGACTCTGAAGTCAATACAATGTGGCTAGAAAGCCCTTACTGCGAGAGAAGGCTGTACACACTCTTGGATCCTATGGATAGCCTGAGTGAGTAAAAAGTACTGACTCTGAAGTCAATACAATGTGGCTAGAAAGCCCATACTGCGAGAGAAGGCTGTACACACTCTTGGATCCTATGGATAGCCTGAGTGAGTAAAAAGTACTGGTTCTGAAGTCAATACAATGTGGCCAGAAAGCCCATACTGCGAGAGAAGGCTGTAGACATTCAGAACAACTTTTACCAAGTGGCTGAGTGTTTTGGTAACACTTAAATTAAATAAACCAAAATTCTTAGCCATTTCTGTTGGTATGCGCTCTAGGACTTAGAATTCCTATGAAAATTAAACTAACTGGCAGAAATGCTTTGCTGTTTTGATCTATTGGATCTCTTCAGATAGGTGCTGGTTCAGATATAGAAGCTTCAGTTTTTCAACTTTGTCTGAAGAAATTCATAAGCGGAAGACAAATTCGAGCATAGATTTCAATTTAATATTGAATCACCCTTCCCACCAATGCTCTGGAATTCTCCAGACTTTTTGTAGGGTTAATAATATTTTACAACATTATACATAAGACCTAAAACAGATTTTGTAAATAACTTACAATTTCAGGAATCAAATTTAAGACTAAATTTTTTATGTTACAGACATTGCTAAAATATAATTAAAATTAGAATGGAATTAAGAACTATGAATTTCCCTCTTTTAATTGTTAACTTTCAATTTGATTTGAAACACTAATCCATAGTGATTTTTTTTATAACTGTTTTTTCTATTTTATTTTAAAATGATAAATTAAATTTTTATTTATTTTCTTTTTATACTAATTGTATACTTATTAAAAATAACTGACTTGTTGTTTCTTGACTAAAGAAAAAACAAAACAGCATTATATTACTTTTTAAAATTTTAAACATGTATTACGGTTTGGTGATGGTTTAGGAGTGGGGATGATAAATTATGAATATCTATCTGAGATCACGGGACTTTGCTACCCATTGGTAAATTCTTCTGACTTGAGAACTATTGGCATAGGATTGAAAGAATCTGAGCACTTTAGTGTGGTCATAGTTCTAACCACCGTCTACTTAACCTTCAAGTTACCTGAGAACCACACCTATAAACTACAGTGGCAATACTGCCATACTCAATATAGTTGGTCTTATTGGTGGTCTAAGGTTTTCCATAAACAAATGGATTAACACTTGAATAATCATAGACTTGATTTAAAAATCCAGAAAACCCTTTCTCTGCCCGTACTCTTCTTTTAAACAAAAGATTTGATTATGCATTTTATATTATATACAATAGTAATAATAATATTATTTTATACTAACATTAAAGAAAGTAACAATAAGTTGGAAACATAAGTGTTTAATTTATATTAAATTTTCCTAAGTGTTATAAATATAGTACATCAGTTTTATATTATAATACATGGATTATATTTCTACCAATCAGCAAAATGGATTGTTAGTAAGGCGAGGGCAGTTATTTTTTGATTACAATAAATGCATTAACAGTTAAGCTAATTAAAAATAAATAAATCCTGTCCACAACTACCCTTTATGGGTCTGGACATGCTGGACGGCTTTTTATGGCCAGGTGAAGTGTGGTCAACACGACGAGTCCTGTTCGCGTTATTCCAGCTTTCTCAACCAGGATTCACTATAAGTCGTAGCTTCTCAATTGCCTCACGATGCCGGGTCAACACCTATGCTTGAGGGGCAAATTTCCAAGCGCTTGCAACGGAATCGAACCTGGGACCTCAAGCTCCTATTTATAATTAAAAATAACAACCTCACCAATAGTTTATTGTTTTTACAATGCAAACCATAGGAATAAATTATGTCAAACAAATTTTTGTATGTTTTGTGCAAAATCTGTTACTACTACTACTAATAAATCATGTTTAAAATTAGGCCTCAAAAATCTTTAGAAAAAGAGGACTGTTCTTGCCACTAAAATGGGCGTAAATTTATTCTTTGGTGCCATTTCATTATTTTACCAAACATGACATATACAACAGAAAATAGTTTAAATAAAATCAAATTTCTTGGTCAAAAACAACAAGGAAATCAATAAAGATGTTACATTTGCAGGTTTCAACAGTGTCAGAGTCCAACCCTCCATCACCTACAGTCAGCACATTCATGATCCACGAGAATACTGATTCTCAGTTTGAAACGGACTCAGACATGACAGCAATGCCTACCTCACCCCCAGATTCCCCCCCTTCCAGTGTTGTTTCTGTGTCTTCAGGAGAAGATAACTTGATTCCTAGGAGCCCAGAATATTCGCCACCTCCTTCACCAGACCTGCCTGCTCCTCAGGAACCTGGCCCAACAGTAACACCTGAACCTGTTATTCCTCCAGTAGCCAATGAGGCTGCAGCAGCCGCACAAGAAGTGTCTGAACCTGCTCCGCAAAATGATCATCTTGCTAGTAATGCTCAGAACGCTCCACTTCAAATAGCAGGTGTTTTTATACTATACTCATAATAACCATACTCTTTCTATAATGTAACAAAATAAGTGAGTTGATAATTACTTGTGGTATAACTTCATTTTGAATTGGCCTAAAGGCTTAAGTGTTTTACAAATCCATTATAACTTACAAAAGAAAATAAGTACATAAAACAAACAAAGATGTTCTTATTACAATTTTGTATTGTCAGAGAAAATTAATAAAACTTGAAATTGAGAATTATGTAGATTATGGATTGTAGGTTGCACACATGAGGTGTTCCATGACATATTTGAAAGTGACTCATAAGGAATCATATTCATTTAATGTGGTATTTGACCCCTGTAGTTTTATCTAGCCTGTGTATGCTCAAATGTAATTTTAGAGGATCAACATCAATCAAAAGAGGATAACTTGTGATGATGTCCAAGTATCTTCTTCTCTACGAAGAGGAGTTTTGGACATAGTCTCTAGAGGTCAAGAAGTTCAGGTATGTCTTATTTTTATTGTGATCGGAGTAATTAATCCCTTTGGACCTTCTTCAGGTGCTAGTTTGATTTTATAGGAAAGAAACAATGCTCAAAATACTTTGAGGCTTTAGCTTCAGTAATGAGACACAAGATCACATGCCACTGAGCAGTTAGACTATGCATCAGTGGCCATGGAAGTGTACATTTTAATTTTTGACACTTTCTGGCATATATTGAGAAAGGTGCAGGTCAGTAACCTGTATGATGATATTGCCTCAAAGATTACAATGACATATACCACATGTTTCGCTTGTTACTGCTTCAGAGTTTAGAGTGAGAAAAGCTAGCTTTCATGATTGGAATCCTAACTCCAAAATCAGTTATGAAAGTGATGTCACATTATAAAGCAAATTGGTGAGTGGTCATGTTATGGAATTTAGCATATTTCATTCATTATTAAGTGCCGATTGTCAAGATATGGGCTAATATGAGGGGTGAATGAATGTAATGAACGAGTTTAGTCATTGTTACTAACTAAGGCCAACTGTTCCTCAGAAAGAGCTATTTATTAATAGTCCAATAGCCAAGGTAACTAAGGGACCTAACGAATATATGTATTTAAAATAAATTACTGTTTTCGTTCACTAAATTTCTGAGTAACATTTTGATGATTTTAAATTATGTATTTCAAAAGTTTACCCATCAGCTATTTATGTACTGTTTTTACTTTTATACTTTTCTTACTGGCATTATCCTACATTTAAAAACCAGTAAAAACAATACAATCATGTTAATTTTGTTTGTTTGATGGCTAGGTTAAAAAAATGAGGTAGTTTCTTTAGTAACGTTTTTCATTAGGTTCCAAGCATAAAAATTTAAATTTAGAAAAATGATTTTATTTTCCGTGAGTTCAAAAGCCGAGCTAATCAATTTAAGTCACAGAGCTCCCTTGCGAGGTTAATTGATGAAATTATCATACACATGAACTCACTCATTATTGGGCAAAATCATCACATTTTGAAAACTAAGAGATTTAACATTTGTGAACATTCATAAGTATTACTTTCTTGAAAGTACAGCTATGTTTATGGTTTGTATTCAACAATACTCAAAAATATTGAAGTATGTTTTGTTATAGACCTAAGACTTTGAATTTAACTAAGACATTTGGCAAATAAAATTTAACTGCATGTTTTGAAAGAGGAGATTGATAATAATATAAAATTAAATCCATTTTACTAACTGGCCGTGTTATTATGATTTTTAAAACTTATTTAGTATGGGAAATTGCTGAACACATTGTAGATTTTCACTAGATAAATTTCATGTGATGAGTTGTTATTGAATTGTTCTAGTTCCTGCTTCTGCTCCTTTGCCAGCCCCAGCTCTGAACAGTTCTTGCCTCTCTGATATAGAGGATAACTCCCTCTGTTCTATCTGCATGGATCCCCTTACTAACTCTGGCAAGCATCGTGTTGTCTGCTTACGCTGTGGACACATATTTGGCAAGTCTTGTTTGGAGCGCTGGATAAGTGTATGTTAAATCATATTTTGAAGTAGCTATAGATCTAACATGGTTTTAATGCAATATTGTACACTTACAAAAGAGACCTAAATTTAACAGCTGAGCATGCGTCTTGTAATTATTTACCAGGAAGCTGTTTTAGGACAATCAACAGGGTTTTTCTTAAAATATGTACAAAAGAATGGTTTACTTGTAAAATATCCATATTTGGTTCACAAAGACAGAGAACACAATGATTTCCAAAAAGTAAGTTCTAATATCTTCCCTGGGAAAGAATAGACTAGCGGAAGTAGAGTGAATACAGATTAGCTGAGTCACTGGCTTCAATACAAGACTGACAATGTCTTGAAAAGGTTTTCTTGTTGTTTGTGGTAGTTGTAATTTAAAGCGTTTGCCATCTTTCTTTGTGTTCTTATTTTTGAAATTGGTCTATGTGGCTTATCAATATTAATTAGGCTTATTAATATAATATTAGGTCGGGGGAAAACTTACCATAGCAATGGTTTTTCCAAGTCACCACTGAAGGAATGGATGCACCCAGAAATATTAAACCTAATTAAAGAAAGAGACAGAGTGTTTAGGCTGTGGAAAGGGGACCCCTCCAACAACAGGCATAGAAATTTATATAAAAAACTCAGAAATAGAATAAATAACATAATAAAGTTAAGGAAAAATGCTTATTACAAAAATGTTTTTGAAAGCAACAGTCGAGACTCTAGGAAGATATGGAGAAACATAAACTATCTTCTAGGAAGGGGACAGAAAAGTGATGTGGACAGCACAATAGCCATTGCTATGGGTAAGTATATGGATAAAAAAGAAATTGTGAATGGTTTTGCTAACTACTTTATTAATGGAGTTGAAGCCCTTAAACATAGCTGTAACTATAATGATGAAATTGAAATCAGGGAAGCAAACTACTTAAAACAAAATTTCTATATACCCAAGGCAACGCCAGAAAAGATTAAGTCAATAGTACAAAAAATGAATATAAATAAATCGCCAGGATTGGACTTAATAAGGATAAAGGATATCAAAAGTGTTGAAAGTAACATTTCCAGCCTACTATCTCAACTAATTAACAAGTCAGTTACACAAGGTATTTTCCCGAACTGCTTAAAAACCGCTGTGATAAGGCCTATTTACAAAAATAAATCTAAGAAAGAATTTCAGAACTACCGCCCAATAGCAATTTTGCCTGTGATAGGAAAGATAATGGAAAAATATGTGTTAGATTCATTGAATAAATATCTGACAGAAAATAACATTTTGAGTAGCAAACAGTACGGTTTTAGGAAAAATTGCAGCACAATAAAGGCCTTGGAAAATTTTGCTTACACTGCTAATAATATAATGAACAATAAATGTCATGGACTAGCCCTTTTCATTGATTTTTCTAAAGCTTTTGATACTGTAGAGCACAACCATATAGTGTCTGCTTTATACAAAATAGGGGTGAGGGGTCCCTACTTAAACTGGTTCAAAAGCTATTTAGAAAATAGAAAGTTTATGGTGAAAGCTCTAAACACAATAAGTGATGAAAAAAAATATCAAATTTGGAGTGCCCCAAGGAAGCCAAATTGGACCAGTTTTGTTCATAATATACTTAAATGAAATATTAGAAAAAATTAAAAATTGCCATGTTTTTGCTTATGCAGATGATGTCCTGTTGCTGGCCGAACATAAAGATTTGAAAATAGCTGAACAATTATTACAAAATGAGTTTAGAATTTTTACCAAATGGGCTCATGATAAAGGTCTAGTTATAAATTTCAATAAAACTAGCCTCATGCACATATGCCCTAAAAATATGAAAATTGAAACAACTATAAACATTAAACATCATGATTGTGAATGTCTGCATGGGCTTAAGCAGTGTCAATGCAATGACATAAGAATTCTAGATAAAGTTAAATACCTAGGACTTACTGTAGACAGAAAACTGACTTGGAAAGATCATATACATACACTTCATAAAAAACTTAGACCATGTGTTGTCATGATGAACAAGCTAGAAAACAAGCTTAGTACAGCAGTAAAACATACTGTATACAAATCTCTGTTTGAGTCTATTATGAGATATGGAATTACAGTATGGGGAACTGCAGCAGACACTCATATTAACATTATTACTAATCTTCAAAAGAAATGTTTGAAAACTCTGTATAAAAATGATATTAGATTAGGTCTAGTCACAGTAGATAATAATCAGCAATACAGTGTTGTAGGAGAACTTTCTCCTAAAGGGCTTTATATGTTTTTAATGATACTTGAGTTTTATTCTAAGGATGAATTTAAAAAAGGAACCATAAGGCCACGTATTACTAGAAATGTTGTCAAATATGCTACACCTATCCCTAGAACAGTATATGGAGAAAGGTTACCAAACTATGTTGTTCCTTATTTATATAATATGTTGCCTAGTGAGATAGAAAACCTTAATAACTACAATACTTTTAAAAAAACTATATATAAGTGGCTAATTACAGGAATAAATAGGCCTAACGATGATTGAAATACTGCTGTAATTGCAGCCTATACTAACATACCTGAGTAATAAGTTGAAGGCTCTGGTTGATCTAGCTCTGATTCTTTTACACTCACTAGGCCATATAAATATATTTTTTTTTCTCTCTATTTCTCTGCATTTATTATCGTAATCATAATAACAGAACAACTCACTGACATATACATTATTTCCTGCTATTCCACATAATCACTTCACTATTATACCAAATCACTTCACTACAGAACAAAATCACCTTACAATATTGTTTGAGTAATGTAATTTCACAAATACAGGTTAATTTAGATTATTTATTGTGTTTCTTTTGTAATTTGATCATTTATTCTAACGGGTTTCTCTTGGAAGAAAAGGTGCACTGAAAGGGACTATTTACCATAATTACACAGCCTAGATAAACATTGACCCAGAAACGGGCAATCTACCAAGTAATAAATATGACATTAACACATCAAAGACACTGCACTGTTCAATAAATTTTACAAATAAAACATATATTCGTTTTTAGAATTCGAATAGTATTTTAGATAGTTAAATTACAGTAAGAAAACACGCTAAGGTTATATCACCTTGTGTTTGTTTACAGTACAACATATAATTCACCCACTGCCGATCCAAGTGTTGTTGTGGGAATAAGGCATAGAGTAGAGAACAGGAATGTTTTGGCAAACAGGATAAAATTATCTACAAACTTTCACCAGGCATATCTGGCGTAGCCACATTCTGCAGTTATTGTATTCATGCCTTCTATTGTAATGCATAGTTTTGTAACATTATAAGCTGCATTTTCTATTTTGTAAAATAGGTGCCTGCCCTAAACCGCCAATAATTACTAATAAATAACACTATAAAATATATATAAGCATATATGAATGTATTTTTTGTACTGCGTTTTTTATTTCTTTTCTTATTTACTATAGGACCTCACCGACAAGTTTTGCGTAACTTGGTGAGGCCTTGATTTTGTATTCACTTTAAATAAATAAATAAATAAATAAATAAATTACTATAATAATTCTGCCTTGTGTACTTGTATTGTATTATGCTTGTTTTGTGTGATTTTTCATTTGTTTGTAATTTTTGCATTATTTAAAGCTATTTTTCAAATAAATTTATTTTAAAACTGTTAAAGTATTGTTTGATATTTTTCTATTTGTTGAAGTTGTTGGAGTATTAAACAGAACAGTGAGGAAATTACAGATAAGACTAATAGAACAAGTTTTTTGATTAGTTTGTTCAAAAAAAAATGTATTTTTCTAAGAAACCATTGTCTAATATTGTAAATTATTGCATTAGTTTTGCCAAAAATTATTTGTGCATCATTTTATAATTCTTGCCAAAGCACTAAGTGTAACATCCGGCATTTCCGTATTTTTTTTATCAAAGTCATAGTCAGATTTGAGTTTTAGAGCCACATGAATTGTATAAATTTCTCAATATGCTCATCAATTTTAACAATTAATTAAAGCTGTATTTTTTAATTTTTCGATTTGTATTTTTAGTGTTTATTATTTTTGGTAAATTATGTCTTAGCTTAACTGTTTTAAATTAAAATCTGCATTTTTAAAATTGATTATTAACTATCAATCATTTTTTAAATAATTGTATTTGATAAATACATAATCCTAAAATTTCATTTCTTTAACTCTTTGACTGCAATTTACACAATTTCAGCTACAAACATGCCTGTAAAGTGTAATAACCAAACCTGCACTCTAAAAACAATAATAAATAAGTATATGAAAAATTTATTTTAAGAATTTAAATATGCTTATATATGTCATTGACAGTGTTGCACTGACTGTTTTGAATATCTACGTCATCATTTTCTGTTATCGATATAAGCATTAAAACCACTAATATAGGAGTACCACACCACTTTAGAACCTTTATCACTGGTTCTAATTTATAAACTTTGTTTGAATATATGACCACTTTTTGTTTTTTGTATTGCACATCCTTTCCTTTTATACTAGAAGTAGCAGCAAATTGCACTCATGAAGGCCCACCTTAAACAAATTTTAAATCAACATTTATCATTTTATGAGAGAGTATATAACAAAAATATTCAAACTTAAAAACTGTTTTTGGTGGGCCTTCATGAGTGTAATGGCTACTTTTAGTATAAAAGGAAAGGATGTGGAATAAACAAAACAAAAAGTGGTCTCATTTCAAACAAAATCAATAAAATAGAACCAGAGATCAAGGGTACTATAGTGGTGTGGCACTGCTATCTATGTTAGGTGCTGTAGTCATTCACCATCACCACAAACCTAGATTGTCATGAGCCTACCAAAAAGGTTTGGCTCTACCTTGTTTGCCTTGGTAACATGTTTTAATTAAACCACTTTTATTGAATTATGGAAATGTTATTGAATTTCTCGGCAACACCAATGTTTCAAACAAAAATAAATATATTTTATACCTTGTTTTATGTAAACAATTTTATATTAATTTACTTAATTAGGTATTGACAGGTGCTGGTAGGAGACAGTTCATTGCAAACCACTAAGAGTAGCACTTACTCAATCCATAGAACTAATAGTTTCATTTTCCAAATGCTAGATGACAGGTCTAAAAACCCTATAGCAAACCCCATGGGTTGCCTATCTATATGTGATAAATATAGCCTATAATATTCAAAATTACAAAAATACAAACAAAAACCTCAAACTTAACCATTGAGTGTGTGCGCTTTAATATATTAAACTTGATTATATAACATTAAGGGTTATTCAAAAACAGTGATAAAATTCACTCAAAACACCCAATGAAACTACTTGCAAAAGAATCATAAAGCAAGGCTTTAAAATGTGCTGTGTCAAAACAATGCTACAATCTTAGCTTATTTGACATAATATTATGTTTTGATCATTTGTGTGGCAGTGATAATGTAAAAAAAAATTATGAATAGACAATGAAGTGTCAGCAGCAGTGGATATTCCCTTAAATATCTGAATTGTATTTTTAATAACTTCCTATTTATTGATATTTGTTACTGTCCAACTCTCTGGTTTATTTAGAAAAGGCAGGCTATTGTACAAAATTGTTCTCAGTTACACAAATTTATTTAATTCAGTATCTAGAACAAGCGTAAAATGAGATGTAAAGTTGAACAATTACTAAAATTTTTTTATTTAATTCAGGTTGGCTGCAACAACGGAGCTAAGAGATGTCCTACTTGTAATAAAAAGGCTTGTCTGAAAGATATACGGATTCTTTATTTACCTAAGGTTGTGCCACTTGATACAGTAGAGAGGGATAGACTAATCCAGGAAAAAGAAGAGGTATTATTGTTTATTCTTACAATGATCTAATTTAGTTTTAAATTTGCTTTAATTTGATTTTATAACATTAAGATTGTATTTCTTGATTACCATGGTCAATATGTTTTGTGCCTTGTGCCTTTTCTGAATGCAAGTTGAGTATTTAGCTATATATCTAACAAGGACTTATAAATCAGGCAGTATGATATTGCTAATCCGGCCCTCTATCGGATTGATGGTATTGGCTTAAGGTGGATCGGCCGACATTAGAGAAAACTGAATTCTGCTTGCAGCGCTGGCTGTACGTCTGAACTCGAGAAACAGACACTTGACCCCCCCCCACGCCGTCTTTATAATTGCAGGAAGTCGTTGAAGCACGATCCGGTGGGTGCTGTTTCTTACTGTACGTGTGCGTAGCGGTTAGATTGTAATATAACATGCGGGTAAAAGTACAAGCACAAGTTGAGTATGTAAAGTTAATCAATTTTGTAAATTGTGTGATATCAAAAAAACATAAGATGCCATACACAACATTGTATTTCTCCTCATAATAAAATTAAAACAAACATATAAGATTAATTATTTAAAATCAAATAACTGATGAGCAAGACCAGTCCTGTGATTGCCTGTTTTTTAAATTTGGGAATAATCAAGAAAATAGTTTCTTAATTCTGCATATACCAAAAAAGCCAAATTCTCATCTTTGAGGTGATGTATTTATAACTATAAACCTAACTTAAATGAAAGAACTACTTGGGAGCCGTTTAATAGGTGATATAAAGTCATTGAAATAAAAAAAATAGATAATTTTTTAACAAAACAGCCATAATGAAATTGCTGTACAGCATACATACATTACAGGATAAAAAAAAGTACAATAAACATACATAAGTACGTTAGTTTTATTGAAAAGAAACACACTGAAATACTACGACATTACAGTATACTTAAGTGTTTAAGTACTGTTTTCTACTACATTCACAGCGGATTGAAAGCAAGTATGATTCTAAATGCACTGTTGTTTTTTTTTCAACGTTAGAAGGGAAAAATTCTGATTGTCATTCGCTCTTCGACACTAAAAGCAACATCAACATCTTTTTTCCTGTAGTCCTTTCAACGTAAGGATTTCAGATGCAGAAAATTATTTTCCTTCGCCTACTTTATTACTGTAGTAGAAGCATCTAGAATCTTTTCTATTTTCACTGTAAGAGCAGGAAAATCTGTAGAACGAGTTTCTTCCTCCATCTTGTTCTCGTCACCGCTGATGAGGACGTCTGCTATAATCTGTCATGATTTGACATTGTTCTTCTTCTCCAGAACAAGAACATTTGATGTTTCTTGAGCTGTTCAATCATTGCTTCTCTTAAGTCATTTAGTATGGTTTTGTTTTTGATTAGACTCATTTTTTTATTTATTTTTGTTAGCTTGCAATAAAGTCAAATATGACAACAGATTTGTCCAAGAACAGACAATTGTTTTTGTAAAAGATTTCCCAAACATTTGATAGCTTAAAAACAACACAATTTACGTTGGTGTTCTTCAGCACCTCAACACTACTCCCTCTTTTCATAAAACACTGTATAACAAGCTCTTTTTGTCAATTTTTTCAACAGTTTGAATCACATTCTTGTTCATTGGTTGAAGCATTGGAGTTAAATTTGGGGACAGATTTAGTCATCTTTAATTCTTCGTCATCAGGATCACCAGAACAGTTATCAAGAATCAATAAAGCTTTTGGGGGCAAATGTTTTTTCTAATATTTTTACTAACAGGACAAAGTTGGTATGAAACCATTAATTAAAAAACATTTTCATCCATCCCATACTTTGATTTGTGTGTAGGACTGGCAAATTGATATTTTAAATGATCTGAGATTTGTTTTATTTACCAATGACAAGCATTCACAACTTTGGGTGCCACTGGTATTACAACAGGCAAAAATGTACTCTAACTGTTGTCATTTTACGACCAGGAATACTAACTTTGTTTTAATGAACAAAAGTTTTTTGCAGCAAGCACAAAAACAAGCCACTATTATCTCTGTTGATAATCTAATCTTAACACAAGTTCATTCCTTTTGTTTTTTTAATTTATCAGTAAAGAGCTCATCTGATTACCCTTCATCTGTCAATTTTCCACCAGTTAAAGTTGATGCCAAAATGCACTTTAAACTTGACTTGCCAATCTACACTTGCACAAGACTTATCTTTTTTCATAATTTTATTATTATTATTTTGTTTTTATTTATTTTTTAGGACAAAAACGTCTGAAATAATTTATGATACATTTTGAGTAGGTGCTATGTATATTAATTAATTAATTATTAGATATTTTGATTAAACATAGAGATAATGTAATTGTTGTTATTAATAACTAGCTTATAATATGTGACACAGTACCTAATCAATTCATAATAAAAGGAAACATTATTTAAATACTAAAAGAACAACAAATATAAATTATCATCTAGGAATTTTCTTACATTGTAATAGCTTACTAAAAAGTAACAACTTTGCTATGGTGGTAAAACTATTGTCCTACTTTCACAGAACCATTCTGTGATGACGTCGCAGAGACCATATAGGTCCTGCGAACAGTTCCGTGATGGTGACATAATATTTAGTTATTGTTGTAATGAATTTGGTATTGAAGTTACTGTAATCAAATGGGCACAAATTGTTAGTCAGATGTACTTTGCAATAAAAATAAAATATATGTAAAACTAGCTATGAATTAGTTTATAAACCATTTTAAAATCATAAACATTTTCAAACTCCATTTCGTAGTGGTAGAACATAGTTTGATTAGAGTAAACGAATAATATAACTAAACATTCTCATCAAGCAGTATAGTGTTTATATTAGCAGTATTATATTCAAATTTGACTCTAGTAGTCCAAGGTAGTGTCAATAAACCATTTTGTTTTATTAGCCTCCAGAACTGTTATATTATAGAAATAATACGGGTTTAGATTACCTTTTTCTGTCGTAACAGTTCTTCTGTCTGATCAATTGGTGTCTATCGCTGGCCGGCATGTGTTGTACTCGTGTTTTAATGTTTTATAATTTTAGTGTTTAATTTTTTAAACAGTGACTTTTTGGAAGCCTGATGATGAAACTTTATATGCTTTGAAATCTACATAGCAGTAATGTAATTGAAGAACATTTACGACAGAAAAAGGTAATCTAAACCAGTATTATTTCCTCAATAAACCAGCTGAGGAAAACCTGGTTTATTTCTCAGCTGACAAAAACAATAACAAAATTCTTATCGTAATTGTAGGTTGTGTTCAGTTGCTGCTCGTGTTTTGATGAGTGATATTGTTGTTTCTTGGATGAAATTTTATCACGTTGTTGTTTTATATTAGTTATGTGAGTGAATAGTGAGCTAGGAGAAACAATTTTGACTCAATATTTTCGAGTGAAATCGATCACATTTTAGACAAAAATTACGACAATTTTGATAAAGACGTTAGTTGTGAATGGGATGAAGATGCTTATTTAATAGGATTTGTTAGTCCCAAATAGTACTGAAATAATGGGTAGGCCAATGAGTTATAAAACACTTTATTTAAATTAATAATACTTATTTGTAATTTGTTATACAATTATAAATATAAATGATTATAATTTGGTCCCCACGAGAAAAAGACTCTTTTCTGATATTGTTAAATTATGAGTTTGAATTTGAAATGGTGCCTTGAACTAAATGAATTATCAAATTTAAAACTGTTTTAAAATTAAAACTTTTTTAACTAATTAAAAAATATAGAGAAATAAATTTAAAAAAAGGTTTACAGATGGTACAACAGATTTTTTTTTTTTTTAACAAATAGTTCTTGTGGTTGACTTTCGTGCTTTAAATATTTAATTGAATTTTCCCCCCGAACTCCACAATATAAATATATTATAAAAGAACTTGGCCTTTTCCACGAGAATGTCACCTGAAATGGGCATTTGCCTACTTCTCTCATGCACGTACCAAGCATACATTTTGTCTTCTACTTGAGAAAGTCTACAACACTAAAAACAGTACAGTATCTAAATTAGCTAAAAAACACTAAAAACTAGACTAACACTAAAAGTAAATAATGGATGCTCACACAGTTAACCCTTTTAGTGCCGTGACCTTGAACGGCTTTTATGCTGAAAAGTGCCGAGCAATTCTGAGCAAAAATGTAAGGGTTTACAAAAAAAATCAGTATAAATTTATTTTTGGTCATAAACCTTTGAAATAAGTTTTGTTTTATTTTATGATTATTATTGCACCTTTTGATTGTAAATTATTTTAAAATATTGTCTTCTAAATATTTATAAACTAAAAAAAATTTATAAAAGATAAAAATAAAAAATTTGACTTTGAGTCCATAAATGTATATTTCAGTATTTTTTTTTTTTTTATTTTTTCCAGTAATACTGTCTTATAGTGCATCTAAAACTGAACAAAACCAGTATAACAATTATTACTTTCATGCAAACAATTCCCAATATTTTGCAAAATAAAAATATTTTACAATACGATCATTTACGGCAAAAACCTATAAGTTATGACAAAAATGTATTCTCTGTATTCTTATAAAAAAACAAAGTTATAAGAAGTAAATTACTATATTAGGAGCCTATTCTATACCTAAAATATGTTGTAACCATAGTAATCATAAAGAATAATATAGAAAATAAATCATTACATACCTTATTGATTGTTCAATTCAGATATTCAGAGTGAAAAATCAGGTCTCCTTACTGAAGCATACAATTGTTTTTTTACACTAAATCACTATTTACACTATTTACACAAAGTACTTCTTTTTATTTCTTACAATTATGATCTGAAATGCACTCAGGATGTAATCCCTTTTCACATTTCACACACACAAAATGGGAGCGCCGAAGGCGTTGTTCAGTAGAGCAGCCATAGCATTTTCTGGTCATGGTTCCTGGCAATCTTTTGATTCCATACAAAGGTTTTACTTGGGGTGGATCTTGGACCACAGGTGTATTTTTATGAGCAAACCACTCTTCTCCAAGACTATACTATTGAATCTGTAAACTGTAGGCGGGTCATAGGTTTTTTACCAGTAGATTTGAAATTTTCTTTGTACAATATGTACAAGTTTGAAATCATTCTGCTCATTACATTGAACACTACCTTCTTCCAATATTTTAGAGTGCGTCGTTCGTCAAGGTAGGCATAGATCATCATGTCGGAGACATCTACTCCTCCCATGAACTTATTATATTCAAGAATCATGTCCGGCTTTTGTATGATTTCTGGCTCTGCTTGATGTCACACTCTTCTCTCTACCGCAGTAGTTCTGTTCTTCGCTTTAGTCGACAAAACTAAGACTTGATTTTTCTGAGATTTTTTATCTCTGTGTCCACACAAAAGTAACGGGCCATTTTTAAAAAATTTTGTTTCTCCAACAGTGAATTTAGGTTTGATTTCTTTTGGTTGTAGTTTACGATTCATCCTGATTGTACCTGTGATGTAAGTCCCTACATCGTACAAATGTCTGGCTAAGGGTACAGAAGTATAAAAATTATTAACAAAAACGTGATAACCCTTGTTGAGATAATTACCTACTTGAAGGAGTTGTCTGACTACCATATGAGAAACGCCTAATTGTTTTTGATTTTGTTTCTCCTCTTCTGAGACAGCTCCACGATAAACAGAAAAAGCTAGAATGTAATTTACAACGGAGTTGCATAATACCCATAATTTTATGCCCCACCGATGATGCTGTTTATTGGGCAAATACTGCAACAATGATGTGTGAGACTTGGTTCCAATAAGAGATTCGTCTATTGATAATTTTTCATGTGGGACGTAATAGTGTCTGAATAATCTGTTCGCATGTTCAACAATTGGCATGAATTTAGCACAAGAATCATAAGGAAACTTAGCTAGTTCTTCATTATCTACTAGGTGAAAAAATTTTAGTATCAACTGAAAACGATTTCGGGGGAACATCTTACCAAACCAGGGAACTGCGCTATTAGGCATAGTGGACCAGTATGAGGCAATCGTGCTTTTCCTTACAAGGCCCATGTTCAAAATACAGGCAATAAATGCCTTCATTTCCTCAAATGAAACTGGTACCCATTCAGTGGCACGGGACCTAGGCTTCAGGGTTCCAGAGTTAACAGCGCTTTCGATGCATTGTGTTGCATAACGATTTGTTTCAGTAACAAAGGTGCTAATCAAGGACTTTGTAAAAAAAAGATTAAAATAAGTAATTGGCTGACTGTCTGGTGGAGGCATATGTTTGGGGCCTACTAGCTCCATGAATTTTACAGGGGAGTCAGGCATAATAACGCCATCACACATTTCAAACCATGGTTCTTCGTCGTTGCTATCTGGGTCTTCTTCAATGTCCTCTTCAGAAGATGTAAAATCGTCACCGGATTCTTGTAATTCTAAGAGGTCTATGCCTGTTTCCTGTTCTAATCCTACAGTAAATGAAGGGCTAGGCCTCTCAACAACATTGGTTTTCAAACTAACATCACTAGATTTATATGTCACTGGTTTACTGACTTTGAGTCGAACAGGTATTTTTTTTTTTTCGGGAGTAGAGGCAGCAAAACCTCGTCCCCTTCCCCTACGGTTTCCTCTGCCTAAATTTTTGAATCCCAATTTATGCCTAGAATGGTCAGTACTACTTAGGCTAGTTTCACTTGGACTGTAGTCCTTGTCCTCATCTGTGTCATCTACAGGAGAGTCAGACACATCTGAGTCATAATCTTTAGGCCTACGCAGGTTAGGTCTTGTAGGTTTATACCTCTTTTTTGGCAATGGCCTACAATCTCCACATGGACCAGCAATACCCATATAACTATCACATAATGGCAAATCTGAGGTTGTTTCTGTGATTATAGGGATACCAATAGTTTCCATACGACCTAAGCCTATGCCTATGTCATACCTTGTACTTTGGTCAGCAATCGGTGTTTCTACTGAAGTTTCCAACTCTCCATCACTTGTAACGTCATCTAAAAGATTCCTCAATAAACTAGAATCATTACAGTTTACTTTATTTCTATCCATTTTACAATAAAAATTATAAAAACTTTTATTTGAAAACACACGCAAACTCCGATCGGCACAATGTAAACAAACAAATAGCGCAACTTTGTATACTAATGAAACATCGATATATCGAAGATTACATCCAAACATCGATCGAAACAAGTACTTCAAAGCCTTTAGAAGCTGTCTGCATCGTTACTAGCCAGTTAATACAGTAAGATAGTACTATAATAAATTAAATACGGATCGACACGCTCCGTGTCGACGGCATTTTTAGTACAGAAACGCATCGACACGGAGCGTGTCGTGCGGCACTAAAAGGGTTAATTATTGCATAAACAGCTCAAAGACATGCAGTGACATGAAAACAGATGTCTGACTCCATGTCAGACTGTATGTGTAGTTGTGATTTACTATTCTTTCATGGCCTGTATTGCATAGACAATATCTTATATACATGTATATTATCCCTGACCACCATCATACGTTACCACTAAAGGCTTTGTAGTGAAAGTATATCTTAATAAATCATATACCACTACTCATCCCACATGTGAGTAGATTATGACTTTCAGGTAATAACTGTAAAAAAATTAAAACAACTGCGAGAGTCAAACAGTAAGCTTTATTACTGACTAAGCCTATTTTGTATATGTGTCAAAAATTAATATTAAATTACATAGTACTTTGGTATATTATTATTTAAATTAGTAAATTATACATTTCTATAATACATAAATAAATCTACAGGAGCTCGAAACTAAAAGGGGGAATAATTGAATTAGCTCATCATCCATTCAACTCCTGAACTGTGGTTAACAAACCAAAAAAAGAAAACAACCTGATTAGTAATCAGTATTAAACAACTTTTCTCTGAAATAGAAAACAATTTAATAAGCCTTTTTTATAATTGAAACATTTAGACAGGGACAAATGTGATAGGTGCACCTACCTTGCAAACATCTTCCATAGAAGCTTGTGGCTAACAGCGACGAAGTACACTCCTGCCGCTCCCCAACCACCACTTTCGCTAACATTATGTAGCTCCAACAATGAACTTTGCTGGTGATGGCCGAAAAGCTGCAGTCAGGTTTCGTAGTGTTTTACATGTCAAAGGAAGGAGTAGTTACATAATGTCTAACTGAGACTTCGAACTAAAATACTAAAAATGGTACAATCATACATTTCACTAACACATACAGTGGTACTGACCCAACCACCCACCCAAACACATACAGTGGTACTGACCCAACCACCCACCCTTACACATACAGTGGTACTGACCCAACCACCCATCCTTACACATACAGTGGTACTGACCCACCCACCCATCCTTACACATACAGTGTTAGGCATACTCATATTATCATCATAGAATATAATCGCTTGAGCAGTGATAATGTAAAATGGTCATGCACCCGTACTGATTGCGTCTCTTCCCCCAGCATCTCCATATCTCAGCTCTTGGTGCAAATGACTACCGTTTTATCTAAGCTTGATGATCTCCTTGATAAAATCAATAAAGTTGATACCATTTCTAAAGACGTTGCTGAGATAAGAGCGGAGGTGTCTGCTGTATCAAGCTGCCTATCTACTTTGGAACCTCGTGTGACTTCTGTTGAAAATAAAGTTGATTCCTTCTCTCTGAATCTTGCTTCTATCTCCTCAGTGGTCGATACTCATGGTGAAAGGTTGGCTGCGCTTGAAGAGCCCTCTTCTTCTGACTATTGCGTTGTCTCTACTATCGAAGAAATTAATGAAAGAAATCTCCATGCCAAAAATATCATGGTCTTTGGTATGCGTGAGTGCTAGGGGCACGGCTCAAAACAGAATAGAGGATGATAAAGCTAATCTTCAATCTATTCTCACTGCCATTGACCCTAATCTAAAAGTTGATTCTTTTAAGCTTTTTCGTGTAGGTGAAGGGTCTAAGGAAAAACCTCGTCCGATTAAAGTGATTGTGGGCTGCGAGGCTTCTGTTCGTACAATCACCAAGGCTGCTACCAGGGAATTTCTACTAGGGCTTGGAGACTTTTTTTCTGGAGTCTCTATTAGCGGTGACAGGACTAAGAACGAAACTGAGCATCTCAAAAGTCTTAGGGCGGAGCTGTCTCGTCAATCAGAATCTGGCGAGAGTAACCTAACCATTAAATATATCAATGGGATTCCTAAAATTGTACCGTCAAAAAACGATTAAACAGCAACGGCATGGCTCATTTCTCTTGTTTGTATGAAAATGTTAATGGTATGCGTTCCAAACTCTCCTCTTTGCATGTCGTTGCTCCCTTGTCCTTAAATAAAATTATTATTCTCACTGAAACTAACCTGAACTCCACAATCGCTTCATCTGAGCTTGGCTTTGTTGAATATGACGTCTATAGGAAGGATCGTTCGCCCCTAACTAATAGCAAGCAGAATGGTGGTGATGTGCTTATTACTGTCCACAAGTCTCTTTCGTCCTCTGAAGTATTGCAACCAGATTTACCAGTGGAGGCATTATCTGTGCTAGTTAAACTTACTGCCAGCTGTAAGATTGTTGTTTGTGCTGTCTATATCCCTCCACAAGCTCAAACAAGACTATTCACTGTTTGCTAACTCACTGGTGGACGTTTTATCCGTTTATCACAACTTTGAGTACATATTAATTGCTGGTGATTTCAATCAACCTGGCTTCAACTGGATTCAACCCGAACTGGTAGCCGCTTCTCCTTCTGCCAATGTCATCTTGGACTTAGCTTCACATCTATGCGTCTATCAGATTAGCGATGTTGTAAATGACAGAGGAGTTCAACTTGACTTAATTTTTGGATCTCCTGACATCTTTACCATGTCACGTGCCGAAGAGCCCCTCCTAACGCAAGAAACTTGCCATCCCAGTTTATGTGTTTCCATTGATATCTCCGATCCGACACCTGCTTACTCTGTGCCTCCTAGCTTCATCTGTAATATTCAAAGATGCAACCTTTTCCAGGTTAAAAATGATCTCCAGCATGGAGCCATTCGACTCGACTATGATAATGATGTCGACCTGCAGTTCTCCAGCTTCTGCGGCCAGCTTGGCGAACTGGTTAAATATCATTCTCCATGGAGGTCAGTTGGTCGTTCTGTCTTTCCCAAATGGTTTTCCAAGGAGCTTAAGGAACTTGTTATTCTCAAGAAGACGTTACATAAGAAGTTCAAGCAATCCCTTGATTTAAATGACTACAATACCTTTCGTATTATTCGTGAAAGATGCAGGGCCGTCTCCAGAGAATGTCGTTCAAGCTACATCAACCATGTCAACACCACCATTTCATTGAATGTTAAAATTTTCTGGAGCTTTGTTAAGGATCTCAGTCGGACTTCTTCCATGCCCTGCTCTCTTAAACATGGTGCAATCGAGGCTTCCCACCCTGATGAGATGTGCGAGCTGTTCGCTGATTACTTCGCGTCGGTTTACTCCCCTACGTTCCAAGATGAACCGCCTGTGCATAATTTTGATACCCTATTCATCTTCTCTGAATGTGCTGTCTCTCTTGAGGATGTGGAAAGGAAGCTCGTTGTTCTGGATCCCACCAAGGACAGTGGCCCTGACAATATCACACCTGGATTACTTAAATTCTCACTCGGAACTGGCTCTTCAACTTCTCCACTTGTTCAACCTCAGCTTATCTACTGGCATATTTCCCTCAACGCTGAAAAATGGGTTCATGGTTCCAATTTTCAAGTCTGGAGATTGTTGCTATGTTACCAACTACAGACCCATCGTAATTCAATCCGTCCTTAGTAAGGTTTTTGAATGCCTCGTTTTGGACATAGTGCAGCCTTTATTTAAACATGTCATAATCAACGAGCAACATGGTTTCACCTCAGGTCGCTCAACGGTGACAAATCTTCTCTAAGATAAGATAAGATAAGATAAGAAGATATGTCTTTATTCACAAAACATATCCATAGTATACATGAATAGTGTCAATAAGTTGATCGTTCTTTAATCTAACATTTACAATATTAAATTATTAATTGCCACAAATAGATGTTAACCCAAGTAGTGGTGACCGTCCGTTTTCGGACGGTCTATCACTCTCAACAAGTGGTGACCGTCCGTTTTCGGACGGTCAAACGTTGCCGCGAATATTGCGTATGAAAAAGTTATAGATACATATCTCATCGAAATAATCGATACCATTCGAAAGTCGGTTAAATTACCTATCGAAACGATATCAGTTTCGATAGTTTTATTCATATGACAACTTGATGGAGAGAAGAAGTAATCATTGTTTACTATTGTATTGTATTGTATTTTAAAAATGTATTACGAAGGATTACATCTACCAGGATGGATATAACTTTATGGTGAGTTTGGCAACATTATTCTATTTTATATCTATACACAAACCATTTTCTATTGATAAAATTATAACATCAGGTTGAGGCACTAATTGATACACAATTATAACATGTTGCCATAGTAACATCAATTTTCAGTACAATGCACTATTTATGGTTCTGTTGTTATAAATGTATAAATACGGGTAATAAACCATATAAACTATACATTTTCTGAAATATTATGAAATTTAGAACAACTTGTATATCTTGGAATTTTGAAATATGTAATGCACATTACCTTTCCAGGTAGGGTCCCCCCAAACAAAAAAATTTGATAACATTTTTTTTTTAATTTTATGATAAGAAAAAAAAATTACAAATGTTTATACTCATGTTATTTATTTTATATAATAATACAGAACTTTACAAGTAAATTGATGTAAAATAATACCAAATCTAATAATTAGAAGTATTTTTAAATATTTTTCAAAAATAACCTTGCAAAACATAGAAAAACGGGCTGCCACTAGAGGGTTTTTAATTGCCAGTAGTTGGGTTAAGGCAGCAAAATTGGACAATACTGTCCTAATTATTTTAAATTAATACATATGGATGTCAATAAGGCATTAATAACATTTATGGAATCATTAACCATGAATATGGAACAGTATTTACAGACTAAAGAAAGAATAAAAAAAATGTTTATTGAGACAATTCCTCCAGTTAATAGAGTGACAGTTCTGTCAGGTAGGTTGATAGGATTTTCTTAAATTTTAATGATTTTTGTTCAGATTTTATGTGGTCTGGTAATTTTTTATAAAACTTTAGTCCCATATAGACTGGGCTTTTGTTGTAAAATGCAAGGTTATGTTTTTGTAATATTTTATACCTGGAATTTCTTGTGTTATATGGCTGAGAGACTTGATCTGAGCCTTGCACTGACTCTCTTGCAGCTACTGTGGTAGCAAGAATATATAGAGCAAAAACTGTAGGAATTTGAAGTTGAGAAAAACATTTTTGACAGAGTCTCTTTGTTTTAGGTTTAACATTATCCTAACTGCTTTTGTAGTTTTAAGATTTTATTTAGATTGGCTTTCGTTGTTCCCCCATACAAGCTAATTCCAAAATTAATGTGGGAATGAATAAGTAAAAAATATACCGTTTTTAAAGTATTGAAATTACTGACTTGACATTTTTCTCAAAGCAAATAGGCCAGAGGATATCTTAGAAAGAACCTTATTCACATGTTTAGTCCAATATAAATTTTTGTCAATAATTAATCCTAGACATTTTGTTCTATCAATTTGATCCACTTCATTATTGTCAACCAGAATTTTAAAATTTGTAACTTTATTTGTATTTTGCTTTGTATAAAACTGCATGAGCTGTGTTTTTTTATAGTTCACTAATAGGTTTTTTTTGGGTGAAATTTTGAATTAAATAGGAAATATTTAAAAAAGCTGATAGTTCAAGTTGGGTTGTATTGTCTTCTGTAACGAGAAGATTAGTATCATCTGCGTATAAACAGATTTTACCATTTGGTGTAACTATTGAGGATAGTCCATTTAAGTAGCATATAAATAATAAAGGGCCCAAAATGGACCCTTGGGGAACACCATATTTAATTAACTGCATGCTTGATTTGAATTTACTAATTTGGTTCCCATTGTTTCCAACGCTCTCAACATATTGCCTGCGATTAGTCAAATAAGACTGAAACCAAGCAGTTGCTCTTTTGTCAACACCCAATTGATTTAGAACATCTAACAATTTGTGATGATTCACACTGTCAAATGCTCGGCTCAGATCAAGAAACACAGCTGCAACTTTCTTCTTACTATCAACATTATCAATAATAGACTGCACAAAATCAGTTGCAGCAGTTATCACCGACTTGCCAGACCTAAAGCCGTGTTGTTGCTTATCCAATAAAAAAATTGATTCTAAAAAAGAGGAGAATTGATTGTATAATACCCGCTCATACACCTTAAAAAGAGCCGGCAACTGAGAAATTGGTCGGTAACATGATCATTTGCATCTCCCTTTTTAAAAACCGGTGTTATCTTGGCAGTCTTCATTTGATCAGGAAAAAATCCAGAAATGAAAGAGGAATTTAGTAAGTGAGCTAAAGGTTTACTGATGGCTCTGCCACTCCGTTTTAACATGGTTAGAGGCACATCATCATGACCAGACGACAATTTACTACTAAGAGAATCAATTACAGAAATAATACTATTTTCATCTATTGGTTGAAAATTAAATGAATTTTTAATTTCAATCTGACTATCAAGAGAATTTATCTTTTTAAATGAGTCATTGTTATTAGGCAAGTTTTGTAAAATTAAATTATCAACAGTTGAAGAGAAAAAGTTATTAAATGCTTCAGCCACACATATAGGATTAGATATTTGTCTATTGTCTACATTTAAAATTACTCCTGGGGTTTGGTCAGTAGATTTCCTGCCTAGTTCATTATTAACTATTTGCCATGTGGATTTCATAATGTTATTAGAGTGTTCAATCTTAAAATCAAAGTAATTTTTCTTCTCTAGAATAACTTTTCGTTTCAATTCTTTTCTTTTTTGTTTCAAAAACTCTTTTGGAACAGTACCTGTCTTTTCCCTAGCCTGTCTACTTAAACTAATTAGAGTAACTTTTTCTTTTCTAATACTATCCGTAATCCAAGATTTTTTATTTTTATTTATTTTGGTTCTAGTTATAGGAAACCATACATTAAAGTGGTACATAAATGTGGAATAAAATACATTAAATTTCTCCTCAACAGAGGTACAATAAACATCTAACCAATGTTCTTTTTCTAACGTTCTTACAAAACCATCAATATTATTATCATTAAATTTCCTGCATTTATTTTTTATCTTAATAGTAAATAGCTTCAATAACTGGCCATCATGGTCAGATATTTCTGTCACTATACCGGTTGTTTGAGTACGTTTTTTATCTATGTTAGTGAGAAAATTGTCAATTGCAGTTTTAGAGTGCTCAGTCACTCGAGTTGGAAAATCAACTAGGTAAGAATAGTTAAATGATTTCAAGGTATTTACGAATTCACGATACGTGTTATTGTGATCAAGTACGTTAATGTTAATATCTCCCCCCACTACAACATCAACTTTACCGTACTTATTAGCTATAATTTCGAAAAGGCAGTTTAACTTTTCTAGGAAGGGTTTATCATGGTGTTTTTGTGGGGCTCGATAAATACAGATTAATAAATAGGAATCATTTCCATAGAAGATTTGTGAGAGGCAACATTCAAATTCTTTATCTTTAAGTAGAGACAGGATTTGAGGTTGAATTATTGGTTTTATCCTGAGGGTACTGTCAGAGTTGATTAAAATCATTGTGCCCCCACCTATTGTGGTTTTCCGACAATAATAGCTGTTTATTTTATAATGTGGAATATGTAAATAAACAATGTCATTTTGAGAGCATTTGTGTTCTGTTAAAAATAAAATGTCAGGCCAAGATTGCAATTCAGATAGTGTTATATTTAGTAAACCGATTCGGGAAGACAGATGTAGGATATTTTGATGGAAAATTGAAATGTTATTAATTTTACTCTTCATGATAGGTGTCTTAGCCCTCAGATGTGATTTTACCTTAGAACTAACCAACTTAGGATTTCTATCTATGTTTGGGTTTACTTGAGTTGTTTGTGTACTTGACTTAAATCTAAAAAATTACTGTGGTCATTACAGTTACTATTATTACATACAGTGGTGTTATTGATACCAACATACTTGAGAGACATTTCACCTGGACTGATTACATCATTGACCTTAACACTCATATCCTAAAGCAATACCTCACTTACACTCTCAGCCCCTTTGACATTAAATCCCCCCACATCACTTATCATTGTATGTGACTATGAGGATTGAGGCGCCTGTTCTTATTTGAAATGACTGAAGATTGGATAGAAAGTGTTCAAGAGGGACTCGATCTCGGCTGCAACCCATGGGTGAACAGATCAGTGTTGCTTGCTCTTGCTTCAGTACATGGTTTTGGAAGCCTTCAGCCGTGGAAATCAAGTAGACACCATCTACATTGACCTCAGTAAGGCCTTCACTCCACATTCAAATACATATATTTCTAACATTCATACAGCCACAATCACACTGCCTTCCTGTCCTGCTATTTAATCTTAATCTTCCCAGTGACTCATCAAGAACTCATCCACAGAATAGAACGCTATAGACACCAAGAGGTGTCTAAGTCGAGTTTTGAATTGAGTTTGGTTATTAATTGGAAATCCTTCAAGGAGTTTGTTGATTAGTCTGACACCAGCCTGATGTGGCATGTGGTCTGATAGTGCCAATCTGTGTTGCTGTGTTAGGAGGTTGTCCCTGCCTCTAGTGTAGTATTGGTGAACGTTTCTGCCACGAATCAAGGAAGAACGTGATCTGCAGTATAGTATCACCTCATACATATAAAGGCAAGGTAAAGTCAGCAATTTTAACTCCCTAAAAGAATTCCAGCACGACTCTCTGTGATTCAATTTAGCAATTATTCTGACAGCCTTTTTTTGAAGTTTAAAACTCTTTCCCTTTTGCTTTTTGCACAACCTCCCCAAAGTCTCACTCCGTATGCCAGATGTGAATGCACCATGCCATAGTAGGCCATGATTAAGACGTTAGGCACACAGAACTTTGCAAGATTGCGCAACGCATATATGCCTGAAGCAACTTTACCACAAACGTGGTCAATATGGTCGTCCCATGTCAGTCCCCTATCAAGGAACATTCCAAGGAATTTTGTAGAATCTATCACCTCTAAAAGAGTGTCATCCAAGAAGACATGAGGTTGAGAATGGAGTTCCTGCTGTCGGAGACAAAAACTATTCTCCATTCTGGATCACTGTATTCAATCTGCAGACATAGATTAAAAAAAGAAGTGGCCCTAGGATCGAACCCTGGGGGACTCCATGAAGCATTCTATTTTTATTTGAAGTTACATTTGAAATCTGTACACACTGGTTCCGATCTTTAAGAAACGAAGTTAGCCAGCTGTGTGGTAAACCTCTAACTCCAGATTTTTCTAAAAGGTGCAACAGTGTCTCATGATGCACACAATCAAATGCTTTGGAGAGGTCAAGGAAAATAATAAGGACTTGTTCTTTACCCTCCAAGCCATCGACAACAGTGTCTAACAGTTTATTGATTGCATCAATTGTGGATCTTTCCTTTCTAAATCCAAATTGCTCTGGATTCAATAAATTGTGACTCTTCATGAAGCTTGAAAGTCTATCATAGAAGATCCTTTCGTAAATCTTACTAAAGATAGGAAGAATTGAAATTGGACGATAATTGCTCTTGAGTACAGGGTCGTCTTTTTTGTAAATTGGAATAACTTTTGCTGTCTTCAAAAGTGACGGAAAACGTCCTGATCAAATGAAAAATTTATCAATGTTGTGAGTGGCTTCAGCAAGTGCTGACAGCACTGTTTTAAAAGCCATACAGACAACCCATTGGCATCGCAGGTTTTTTTTGTGCGTAGTCTCTGAATGGTACTAGCCACCTCCTTCTCACATACCGGGGTCAAGGCCATAGATGCAACCGGTTCTAAAATATAGTTTATGAATTGGGGTTTGTTATACATTGTGTCCGGTAAAGCTACAGTGGTAAAATATTTGTTAAATTCTTTTGCTACAGTTAATTTATCTTGAACTATTTCTTCACCAATTTTTATTTCAATCGGTTTGGATTTATTGAATAATTTTGACTGTTGTGCTGACGAGTTGATAATTTTCCAAGCGGTTTTTGAAAAATTCTCACTATTGCTCAAAAATTTATTGGCATCATAGGCTTTAGCAGCTTGTATGACTTTTCTATAAATTCTCCTATATCTATAAAAATTCAAAAAAGGTTCTGAAATTTTCGTTTTGGGTTGTTACAAATATTTTGTTAAAGAATTTGAGTTTTTCTCGTGAAATAAGAATTCCATTGTTATCCAAGAACAATTTTTCGGGCGTTTTGACTGTTTCGCATTCTTGAAAGGATAGGCTATGTCTACAGAATAAAAAAATCCATTGTGAAAAGCATGATACATGTCATCAACATTATCACAGCTATTCAAGTAGTGCCATGTCTCACGTTTTAACAGATTATTGAGTATACTGGCGTTTTGGGAATTAATTTTCCTGGCAATATTAACTGGTGAAGATCGGGCTTCCAGAGTGCATCTATGCTTTGTACAGTGCTAAAAGCTTTGTAATGAAAGTATACTTTTATAAATAATAAATTTCACTACTAACATCTGATATATATTTTTATCATCCCTTAGCATCATACTTAACTAATCCAGGTGTTGTTAGTAAGACTACATTGATTTGATGAGCTTTATCTCACTAACAAGGACAGTTTGGAAGGAAATCGGGGTTTAAACATAAAGTAGCCCCTAAAGTTGGTGAGCTTTGCTACTATGAGAGTGTATAAGGGCAGTAGATTCATTGGGTGTGATATGTGAAAGAGATCCATGTAGGGATGATCATATATGGCAAGCTCAGAAGAACAAGGGCAAAAATATTGAAGCTTACTAAATTCTTTTATAAATTTTACTGATTTACTATTAGTTTCTAAGGAATAGTCGGCCTTAGTTTGTAACAATGACTACATTCGCTCATCTACACTCATCACACTCATTCGAAATCCATATTCGCCCATATCTTGACGATCGGCGTCTTATGAATAAATAAAAATAAAAAGTTGTAATACAAAGCCTTTTGCCTAAGCTCATTATTTATATTTTTTTTACTGGCCTAATAATTTAGAAAAATTTACAAATATTATTTTTATAATTGCATTTTCAAATTTTATTATAAATCTAGAACTGCCAAAAAAGTACATTATGGTATACCATCAGAGCCTTTTTAGAATTGCAACAGGTAACGATCCAATTATTTTAATTTCGTTGAGTTGCGTGCAAATGTCAGAATAATATTTCATACGTTAACTTTGAGATGTTGTTTTGTAGGGTTTTAGACATTGTCTAAATAAATTGTCAATAGTACTCTATAATTTAGATTCACAAACTAAAATCCTTTGTTTTGTTAGCTGTCATCATGTGGACCAGTGTATCTAGTGCAATCAAGTTGTAATGTTGCAATTTTTCTCTCATGTAAATATTGTTAGGTAGTAGATACTGTTGTAAATATGAAGTAGTATGATTATAAATATTGTAAAATTAAAATAGTGTTGTTTGTGAACTTTCAAGCGTGTGAAAAAATGCTTTTAGTTATTGCAAGTAAGGTATTGTTTTATTGATAATCAATTGAAAATGAAAAAAATCTTACCTTTTACGAAATTGTAATATTTCTTTTTATCTCATTTCCTGAAAGTTGATGAAATGTGCTACAAAACCTACATCTAAGTTTTTTTTATTTTTGTAATACCCATCAATGACCTTTACATTAGTAAAAAACGTTCAACAAAGAAATTTATGTACAGTAAATTGCCTTCCCAATAGTAAATAATTGGTGAATTGCAAATCATAGTAATGAATATGTTTTTCAGTTAATAGCACAAAAGAACGTACTTGAAATGGAACTGTCAAAATGTAAGCTGCAACAACAATTGAGTGTGAAAAAGTGTGAAGAGAAATTAGCAAAATTAGAAAAAGACTTATTTGATGCTAAATACAAGTTGAAGATAGTCATGGAAGGTAAAGCTGTACCTGATGTGAATGGAGTCAAATTGAAAAAGGAAGTTACAAGAGCGGAACTTGTACATTCAATAGACCTTACTAAGGAAGGGGGCTGTCGAGTTCTAGCATACAGTCCCATTCTGCATGAATTGGTATGTATATGTCCACCTTATTACTTAGATTTAGTAAAAATTAATGTATAAAGAAACTAGTTATTAGCCTTTCCCTGTACCCTCTCATACGACTATTTCCCAGCTCATATGATTGGCCTTGGTAACGCAGAGCCTTTGTAATTGTTCATGCTTCTAGTTCACTCAGGCCTGACTTGTTTCACTCGAATGCACCTTTGTTCTGCCTAGCAACTCATTGTATTGGTGTTAGTTGTTAATCATTGATATTCTTGTAGTAAAACTTTACTACAAGAACTGGCTATTAGATTTTTCTATATCGCCAGTTTTTTTGTACGCATCTACACACTTTTTTTAAATTCACAAAAATTAATAAAATTATAGAGTAATAATTTCAATCAAATTAATAAATTAAATTTAATTTAATTACATCAGTTAAATCAAACTTTATCGATCATATTCTCCAGTCAAATCACAGTTACCAAAATATCAATGAAAATGTTACAGTTCTAGAATTTGAAAAGAAAGGTGAAAAAATGAATGAAAAAGAAAATTTACACCTATACATAAACAATTACAATGAATCACAGAACATACTCAATACACAAATCAACATGAAAAATCCTATGTATGAAAAAGAGAAATTAAAAGGCCATAACAGTCAAAAATAAAATTTAACTTACACACTAAATTAATCATATGTTATTTACATCTGTTTTATTTTTATAATTATTCATTTATTGTACGTTATATATATATATATATATATATATATATATATATATATATATATATATATATATATATATATATATAAATGTACACTCTAAAAATGGCCAAAGAGCCAAAACCAGTTGTGTTTTATAGTAAAAAATGAATAAATGGTACTTTATTGAAATTATTACTATATTTATTATAACAGTAGCCCTATATTGTGAACTAATTTATACTAGGGGTGTGGGAGTGGTGATTTTTGAGTTCGAGTCGAGTATTTGGCATTTTTTTTTTTTTGAGTATCGAGTATTTTTCGAGCGAGTATTTACAGAAGGATTTCTTGTTCACCCAAGGCAACTGTAAAAGGCAGACACCATACTAAGCCTATGTTAAGTTCTGCCAGATTCGTAAATATATACATCTAAACTGAACACAATAATTTTGATTTGTTGTTTGTAACTGTAACATGTGATAAATAAAACTTTTTACTTCCTACCTTCCTACATTTTTATGTGGCCTTTTTCCTTTTTTCAGAACTAATATTATTTAAGAAATTAAGAAAGTATATTATTAATTGAAGCAACGTGGATTATAAAGATTTAATCTGTTCATTCAAATCACAGATCAGATTTTCTATGCAAGCCAATTATACTGTTTCCCAGCTGGCCTATATGTTTATCTGGTAGTTCTGTTCAAAGCGTACCGGGAAAACGTAGTGAAGCTTGTTGGCAAAAGTTGCATCCAACCAAACTGATGCTAAAATTCAGGCAATATCGCCAAATGCGGTCATTTGCTTTGAGAATTGCCTCTTCTCAACAAAAAATTGATTGTGTACACGCCAAGAAGAGTGGATCTGTACTCTGTGGGTATTTAATTCAGTAATAACAAGGTTACAACTAACCGGAAATAAGCTCTGAATTATATAATCAAATTTGAAAATCTGGATGACAATGACTGTGGTTCCATCAATTGATAATAATAGAAATAATACTGGTTAAATTACCTTTTTTCCTGTCAACAGTTCTTCAAACATAATCTGCTATGTACATTTCGAAGCATAGAGCTTCATCATCAGGCTTTCCAAAAACGTCACTGTTTACATTACACTAAACATTAAAAACATTTAAAATATAAACTATAAACATTTAAACATATTAACATAGCACATTTGCTGGCCGGCGATAGACACCAACTGATGACCAATGAGCAGGTAACGAACTCAAACATGTTAACCTACTCCCACCTGTTGACCTTCTGGTACACCTGGACGAGATGGTAACGAGAAATTCATTAAACATGGTGTAATCGAATGAAAACCATAGACGTAGTCGGCTAATATAATAGGTCTACCTGATATTGGCGAGATGCAGTCTGAAATATCAGCCAAGTGCCAACTAGTGATACAGTGAAGATTTTGTGCAGCTAAACTATAAACTTATGAATAAAAAACAAGACGTTTGATAAGGCTTCGTTTCAATAAAAATTATTTTCTGAATCTCTAAATTCGTCGTATTTTGTTTAGAAAAGGTCTTCCAACATGTTTCTCCCTTACTTTGGTTGATTCGTGATTGTTTTACAGTTTACATCGACGTCAATGTGAACAGGGGACCATTCAGTGAATTTACGAATCAAAATTATCGTAATTTACCACCTTTCACACTCCAACTGTGTTATTGTCTAACCTAGTCAGAAAACCGTTCAACAATTTGACAGCAAAAAATATCGTATGCGCAAATATTACACACAGTTTTGGCAATCTAAGGCGTTTTCGGAATAATAATTAATAGACGTTCGCCATGGATATATATCTATTTTTTATTTGATGGAAAATAAATCAATAATGTTGTGTCATATGTTGCTAGAACGTCATTACCATATTTTATATGATATGATACGGTATTTTCTTACGTCAAATCATTGGATGATTCCCTGCTCAGATTAAAAAACAAAATAGACCTCAAATCGACTCGCAAGAAATATACCATAATTTCATTTCCGAAAAAGAGCTGAACGGTTCCTTGCACGTACGTATAATACAACTGAGATGAACTTTCACCTAGAAAAGATCGGAAGTTCGATTCTTGGGATGTAAAGTTAAATTTCTCAGGACTCTTTTGATTGAACAAAAATATGCATAATTTCCACGGTGCACAGTCTGTTAGATTTGTATTGGTAACAGGTTTTTTGAGCATTGAACCGGATATCTCGTCCCATTTCTTGGGTCATAAATACACTAAACCAGCACTTCTGTTTTATTCACGCTTTTTTAGGTTAGGTTACAAGTGACTAGTAAACTCGGTAACCAACGTGTGTGATCGCTACCATCCCAGCTCTGTTGATCACTTTGAACTGAACTAGTTCAGATCATAATGAACGAACTCTTTCACTACGTCGACTAGTTCATTTGACTATCGTCGTGTACTACCTATTCTTAGGCGTATTGTTCAGTTCATAATTACGCGTATCAAACTGATAACGTATGATTAAGGGTAAAATAAAACACAAACATTTTTTTATTAATAACTTATAAAACTGTTTACTCTTAAAACTAAATTAAGTTGTAAATCTGATATTTCGTGAACTACAACTACTCGCTCGAACTTCAAGTAGTTTTAGGAGCTTCGAGCCAAGTTCGAGTAGTAAAATACTCACTCAATCAAATACTCGAAGTAGATTTTATATTGCTACCTGTGATTGGTCAGATCTTTTTAAAGCACAAGAGTTAAATTTAAGCGATAAGGATATTTCATAAGAAATTATATGACATTTTAAAAACTCCTGTCCCTTATAAAAATATTATAAAACTTTGTATTACCATCCTGCATGGTTTTCTTTTGAATTGAAAAAAATTACTGAAAAGAAAAATGTCACCAATTATACAAAAGATACGTTTCATTTTTATAATCAGTTTTGTTAATTAAGATTACAAGTAAAAATAAGGCTCGAAAATGATTTTAATGTATATATTGAAAATATTGAGAATGTGAATTAATATCAAATCCTTAATTGTTCTGAGGAGTGATAAAGAGACAAAGAGTAAGCAATAAGTCTCCATCAACAATGGGGTGGGCAGATAAGGAATTTGAGGGTGGTGCCAAGATAACAGAGGCCTTGGCTGAATTGTTATTGTTCTCTCATAAGTTTTCGTCTGGAATATGCATCTGTTGTATAGCGTGTGTAGTGTGTGTAAGTATCAGATATACTTATTTTATATAATTATAACAATTCAAAAGAAATTTTTAAAATTTTTATTTTACAAAATATTTGGTTTTTATGCTTACACTATACCTTACACTGAACTATTAGACATGTTTGCTATGACGACACTTACTGACAGATGCAAAATTCATTGTTTATGTTATCTTCATAAGCTGGTGAGTAGAGCCCTAGACAATAGTGACATGTTGGGTCAACTTGATTTCTGTGTCCCTCGACTGAATTCACGTAATTCTCTTGTTTTTGCTCCTCGCTTTTATCGTTCCAATCTTGGTTATCACTCGCCTCTTAATACAATATGTCGGCTGTGCAACACATATGAAATTGATTTATTCTGGTAAGTCATTCAATTTTTATTTAATGGATATGTTAAAGTGTAGGCTTAGGCCTACCTAATTAATTTTTCTTCAATCAGTTTTGTCTTTATTTTCTTTTTATTTGCTCAAATATTTATTTACATGTTGTTTATTGTTAAATTGTTATATCTTTACTTTTGTTATTAGATATTTCTGTTAATATAGATTGTAGTTTTATGTACTTATGTATATTAATATGTATTTTTTTGTTATATTAATATGTTTATTTAAGTTATATCTTTTTTGTTAAGTTATTACATATGTATTATATTTTTATCGGCTTTGAAAACTCTGTTGGAAAAAGTGAATACTAGGCATTTTTAGAACTGAAAAAAAACATTGTTATTTAGTGCATCTGACAAACAAGTTCTTGCTATTTCTACGTTTGTTGTTATAAAAATATTTTTATCTTTTAGTGTTATAGTGTAATAAGCTTTAGATCTTCTGTACCGCTTAAATAAAATCAAAATAAAGTTCTATACTACTATCCGTAACAAAAGTTTGCAGACTCTTGTTTCGATGCTTACAAAAATTAAACTAACAAAGCTATGGTAATGGAACTTGTACCAATATTTTCATTGTTTTATTGTGCGTTGATAGGTGTCAACAAACAAATTTTTAAATTATTTGTTCATATTTATACTTCGTACCGAACGAAAAAAGTACACGATTTTTCACTAATTCCAAACAAATCTTGACTTCTGAAAATCGCTGACTAAATACCCGTTCATATATCTTGATGAAAATTTGATACGTGATTGGTTATGGTATTGAAAATACTATATTAAAGTTTCAAAATTGTTCTTTCATTAGAAAAAAAGTTCTTGTAGATTACACAAAACAACTTTTTCTAAGCAATGGCTGATCTGACGAGGTTGAACTTGACATTGTTGTAATAAGCTAATTTCACATATCTAACTACATACTTTGTTAACCTTTTACAGCCCATTGTGTATATTGTAGTGATTTTTATTTGATAGCAAAGCGATGTTCACTGAAGCGAGAACGCCGTTCGCAGTGAGGCGCTCGGTCCTGAGTTATGTGTCAGGAATGCGCTGTTGCCAGGTGAACAACCCTCTTCAGGCTAAAGTCGTGACTCACTGGTAAGGCCACCCCTGTAAAATATCTGGTAAATATGACTGTTGTCACTGAATAACGCATGACTCATACCTCTACTTAAAGGCACGCTGACACTTATTTTCTATATTCTGCGTGAGTTGTTGTCGAGTAAGCATCTCCCAGAGAACATTTTTCCGAGCAAGAAATTGTAATGATATTATTAGACGAATATAACCATTTTTAAACTTGCCATTGAAGGTTTACAGCCCTCATAAGAAAAAGTGATGGGAAATGGTATAAAAATATTGATAACCAAAAATATTACATTATCTTTTTTTATACGAACCTGGATGACGGCTGGACTAGTCCAGCGACTTGGCAACACCACAGTTCCGCTGGACACGTTACTCACGGCTCAGTGCACATCGCTTCGCTATAAAATAAAAATCGCTACAAAATACACGATGGGCTGTAAAAGGTTAACAAAGTATGTAGTGAAATATGTGAAATTAGCTTATTACAACAATGTAAAGTTCAACCTCGTCAGATCAGCCATTGCTTAGAAAAAGTTGTTTTATATAATCTACAAGAACTTTTTTTCTAATGAAAGAACAATTTTGAAACTTTAATACAGTAGTATTTTCAATACCATAACCAATCACGTATCAAATTTTCATCAAGATATATGGACGGGTATTTAGTCAGCGATTTTCAGAAGTCAAGATTTGTTTGGAATTAGTGAAAAATCGTGTACTTTTTTCGTTCGGTACGAAGTATAAATATGAAAAATTAATTAAAAAATTTGTTTGTTGACACCTATCAACGCACATAAAACGATGAAAATATTGGTACAGGTTCCATTACCATAGCTTTGTTAGTTTAATTTTTATATCGAAACTCGAGTCTCCAAACTTTTGTTACGGATAGTAGTTAGTTCTAAAATTTATGCAAAAGCATGTTATATAAAAATATACGGTAATTATATAGAACAGAGGCCTTGTTGATTTGTAGCTGGAAATTTTTTTCGTAGCAAATAAGTAACTAAGAAAAAGAATAATATCTTTTTTTTTTAAGCTGAAGAACCAGGAATATTATGAAAGTTGAGGAAAACTGGAAAAATATCTTTTTTTCGTAACTATAGCGTTGTGGGTACTTTAACTGAGCAAAATTTTGTTCTAATAACGAATATGACAAGGTTGTAAATCAGACCATTATTTAAGCGTATTAGATGTTCTGTTATGATAGTCCTAGGTAGGATATTATTAGATTAGGTTTTGTTATTAAGGTTAGGTGGTTTACATTTCGTTAGGTTAGGCTGAATTTATTAGATTTAATAAATTAAAGAGTCCCATTTTACAGCCATTAATATCCATTAATATCAGGACAAAATTATGACAGTTTGAGTAACCACAATGCTAAATTTACAAAAAACTATTTTTCTGTTTTTTTTTCATTTTCGTAATTTTCCCGTCTGTTCTGATGAAAAATGCTGTATTCTTATTTCTTAGTTATTTATCTACAATGGAAAAAAAATCATTAAAAAAAGTCGACAAGGTTTTTGTTCCATATAAATGCCATATATACTTCCCATAGGCTGTCAGCTAATGAGTTCATAGATGATGGATGAAATTTCTTCAGCATACAGACAAAAATGTTGTATTCTTCATGATGATAAACTTTTTTCTTGAGATGACAAATATATTTTTTTATGGGTTATAGAGCAACTCTTCTTGTTTCCAGAAGCTTTACTTGGATTAATATTAAATGGCCTCTCAACCTATCAGGAACTACAAATACTAACATCTTGGTTATTTATGTGTAATTGCTTGGCACAATTAATAAATTGCCACTCTGACTATTAGTAGCAGTCTAAACACTGACGTCTCATTGTCTGATTTTACCTATTGTTTTTTAGTACATTATAAAAAAATTCTTGTTCAAATATTGTTTAGGCAAAACAAAGAGTATTATAATATTGTTTTTAATGAACTTTTTATTTTTCTGTATGGTTATTTAATAAATGTCAGTTTTGGGCCTCAGTTTTTACTACCTTAGCATCTACAAATGAACCTTAGCCTTAGTAACAGTTGCATTATTGGAGTTATTTAATATTTATAGAGCATGTTTTAATTACAATGGGTAACGTGAAAAAATATTACACAAATCACTCTTGAAATGAAACGTTTCTCAGTGGCCAGAAGTCATATTAAATATTCAATATCTTATCCAGTCATGTTCTGAGAGATCTACAGTAGTACTGACCCACCCACCCATACACGTACAGTAGTACTGACCCAACTGCCCACCCATACACGTACAGTAGTATTGTAGTTGTATTCACTAGGAATTGAATCTTACCTGGTAGTCGAGAACAAATTACTCAAGTACCAGCCAAATCATACTAAATTAGTATATATGTATTGTTTAAGTATAGTGGAATGATTTTGTAAATAATAGGTGTCAAAAAAATATCGCTTTGACAATATAATTACTCAAATTGGTTGGCACAAATTTAAGTTGCTTAATATCAGCACTCTAAAGATATTTTGTTACTTATTACATTGCATTGTATATAGCTTGATGAAATAGGGTGTTATTCTAATTATAAAACATGTTTAACAAACCCTAATAAGTAAGTAACTCTTTCAGTACCTTCCTTGCTTTACAATTTGGTGATATAATTTGCTTTTGGAAATACCACGAAAACACTTAAATATTATCCCAGTACATTTTTCTTGTTCAAGATAACATCCATTTTTTGTGCAACAAAACATCCATTTTTTGTACAACAAAAGAACTAAAAGTTTCATAAACTGTTTCAATAATTATTATTGCTTGGATCTCTTTCTTTTTTTCATCAGGTAGTGTCACAACCCTCAGGTAACACATTATTTGCTGGGTTTGGAGTTAGAGTGCTCAACAGTGTGGACTTCCAGCCGACACGCTATGTGTACTTGCATAGCAAGATGATACGAGACCTAGCTTTTCATCCAGAAGATAAGGATCTGCTATTAAGTGTATCTCTGGACCAGACAGCAAAGTTGGTAGACCTGGGCAGCAGCACCACTGTGCACACTTTTAAAGGTATCAAATGTAAAGTACACTACATAATTGTAAGTTTGGCTGGAAACCATTCTAATGTGCACTTTCGTAGACTGCATGTCTTAAGTTGTTAACTTACTACACTTTGTAGCAGATATATCTAATTTAAAATGTAACCTTGCTATATAATTCATTTGATAAGATTACTGTGGGCAATATAAACGTAATGTCTTAAAATAATGCTAACAACTTAACTATATGTTCTACTCTTAGTAAACCTACCCACTAAAACAATGTTAAATTGAAGCAATCACGATCGTATACAAACGTATTGATTTTTAAACTTGACTGCCTCGATACTGGAGGTTAGACAAAACAATAGGGAGCATTGCCAAATGGGAATCAGATACTCCAAGGAAGGACAAGCCCAAAAAGGAATGGCTTGCAGAAAACATTTTAAGACATAGTAGAGTGAACATTTCATTGTTTACATCAGTTTGTACTTAAGAGGGGGCCGGATAGAAGCCGGCCGCCGCGCTCTGACTCCAGCCCGTTTAACATGGGAGAAATATTTAGTTTCTTAATTACCGCCTAACCGACGGTTTTTTGAGAAAAATGAAGAAGTAGCCCGAATCTACGAGTCATTTACTATTATTAGAGGTAAATAATTTAAACAATAATAATTTATATTTGTTACAAATTGACTTTTAAGAGAACGTTTTTCCCATTTAAACCTACGTATAATTGACTAATTTGAAATGTCTAGTTAAAACGTTATTTACTGTGATAAAAATATCATTTTTGCATCCTTAGAATCCTAATTATTTTTAGTACGGGGAGACTTCGATTTTACAAAAATAATAATTTGTTAGTCGTTATTTTTGGCAATTCTAAAAAATGTTTGCATGTAGACGTTACTCATCGGGTGGTAGAAGTTCAGAGATGTCCTCACAGAGCGCTGCACCTTCGTTTGTAGTCTGCACTCTGCAGTCCTGTCTATTCCACGCGAGGAGTCAGACTGTCATTGATATATTTTAAAACATAATGCTTGATTTCTATCTTATGTGAATACATTTTTACATGAACATAATAATTAATTGTGTTTAAATCTAGTAAAGATACTCATATAGTAAAGATTTAGTTCTCTATAATAAAAATATTTCCTTATGTGCATTTTTTTTATTCAGTAATATAAATTTAATAATTATACATTTGAAACATATAGTTTTTTAATGTTGAAAGTAGCAAGATCATTATTATTATTACAATATTAGTTTTTAAAAACATTAAAGTAAAAATAAAACATTGCTAGAAGTTATTTACTTAATTTTCTACCTGTAATGAACGAGGCTGGCGGATTACTATATGATAATTCTTTGTGTTAATATATGTTACAATTGTATTTGATACACTTATTTTCAAATTATTAATATTTGAAATTAATAATTAGGCTAAAATGTCTGTGGTGCTAGGGAAGTTAAAATTAATAATAATCTTACATGTAAAGGAGTATGAGAATTTTTATCTGGAGGTGTATATGTACCGTTGTATAACATAAACTGTGTGAACCCTGGCATCGCAACAACATATGGCGACAGACTTTCACAGATTTACAACCCATGCCGGATGTACAAAACAAAGCAAAGAGGGTAGTGCGGCGGCATCCTAAGGATTCCAGTCACAAGTGTTACTATAGCCTTGACCAACTCATCGTGAGCGAGAATCGATTGTGTATTGAAACAGTTTAGACTACGAAACTTGCAGTTACTGTCCCTGCAACCAATACAGATTTATTACGAGTCTCTTACTGACCTTTTTCTTATAAAACATGTTTATAATCAAGATATCGCGAATTTAATTATATCAATCGCCAAAGAAGATGGGTTTCTCTAGATTTTTGATTTTTTATGAGTTGCCGAGTGATATAGTGATCACAGAAAATAAAAGTTAAACCATGTACAGTGTGCTCAAACACCACGCTCTGAAAAACAGGAAAACGCATTACAAAATACGGAAATCGTCAGATTGATGAATTATAGCAGACGAGCCATAAGACGTAAATAAGACATTACTTGATAACACATGAAGACCTTACTAGGCAAACCCATGAAGACCTTACTAGGCAAACACATGAAGACCTTACTAGGCAAACCCATGAAAACCTTACTAGGCAAACACATGAAGACCTACTAGGCAAACACATGAAGACCTTACTAGGCAAACACATGAAGACCTTACTAGGCAAACCCATGAAGACCTTACCAGGCAAACACATGAAGATCTTACTAGGCAAACACATGAAGACCTTACTAGGCAAACACATGAAGACCTTACTAGGCTAACCCATGAAGACCTTACTAGGCAAACACATGAAGATCTTACTAGGCAAACACATGAAGACCTTACTAGGCAAACCCATGAAGACCTTACTAGGCAAACACATGAAGACCTTACTAGGCAAACCTATGAAGACCTTACTAGGTAAACACATGAAGACCTTACTAGGCAAACCCATGAAGACCTTACTAGGCAATCACATGAAGGCCCTACTAGGCAAACACATGAAGACCTTACTAGGCAAACCCATGAAGACCTTACTAGGCAAACCCATGAAGACCTTACTAGGCAAACACATGAAGACCTTACTAGGCAAACCCATGAAGACCTTACTAGGCAAACACATGAAGATCTTACTAGGCAAACACATGAATATCTTACTAGGCAAACACATGAAGACCTTACTAGGCAAACCCATGAAGACCTTACTAGGCAAACACATGAAGACCTTACTAGGGAAACCCATGAAGACCTTACTAGGCAAACACATGAAACCTTACTAGGCAAACCCATGAAGACCTTACTAGGCAACCCCATGAGACCTTACTAGGCAATCACATGAAGGCCCTACTAGGCAAACACATGAAGACCTTACTAGGCAAACCCATGAAGACCTTACTAGGCAAACCCATGAAGACCTTACTAGGCAAACACATGAAGACCTTACTAGGCAAACCCATGAAGACCTTACTAGGCATACACATGAAGATCTTACCAGGCAAACACATGAATGCCTTACTAGGCTCCTTGTATCTTGGTACATTATAATAGGGTAGCATATAGATTTATTTATTTAAAATTGAATTAGGTTAAGATTTTATCCACATTCTAAATCATTAATCTAAATTTATTGTATAGTATAATTATTTACTTAGTTTTTAGGACAATTGTCAATGCATTTGTATTTTATGTTGTAGATATAAGCTGTTTATTTTTTGTTTATTTAGTTAGGTGTTCAATATTTAGTTATATTCTCCTTGAATGTACAGTTTACATTTGCTAGAGCTCGAGTATGTTGATTATATAATGCTTTTATTTTTATTGTATTTAGTTAGGTGTTCCATGTCTGAAAACAGGAAATCGTAACTGTACAAGTTAGAAAAATAAGTTATGTCAGTTTTATCTGTACTGTTGTCTATTATACCGGTATAACTATTTTACTGGGTTATTTATATTATTATTTTAAACTTAGTTTTGTAATACGTCATGAAATAAGTTGTATTAAGTTTCTTAGAATTGTTAATACATAAGAATTTGTTTAGTCATTAGTATTGTAATAGTAAATGTTCGTGTAATGCTATACCTTTTGGTGTATTTGTAGTGTATTAATAGCTAAGGAATGGGTGATATTGTTTAATGTAATAAAGAAGTAATTTTAAACTCGTTCCGTTCATTTATAAAGTACATGTTTAGTAGTACAGTCAGGTTTCATAATCAAAGTATGGTGTTATTTGGAGTAATTTTCCTATAGTTTTGTAAGAAGGTTTTATCCGCTGTCAAATTATTTCAATATGAAAATGATTAATTATTAACGATGAAACATTCAAGTAGCAACTCATAGTCATTGCGCGAGTGAGAGTATTCAGGGTTGGGAAGGTCTACAACACCGACAGAACTACAACTAACCGTAGGCCTGACTAACCACTCAACAGCTAGGACTCAGGCAGTCAGTGACCTTGACTCAAAGGATAAACAAACTACGTATCAACCCAACAGGACGGCAACCTTTTCATCTTCCAAGCAGAGTTAGTTCGATATTCCAACGGTAGTGGGAGTTCATTCGTTGGATATAGACAACAAATTAATTACAAATAAGTACATACGATAATATAACTACACATTACCGTATTGTAGAATGATACAAACGAAATATGACACATTGGGTTTTTAATTATTGCGTATAAAGCATAGCCTAAACACATGCGCGATGTAGGCTACACTTGCCGCTTGTCTGTACTTGTGAAACGGTGAAATAACGTGAGAGCTGTGTTGTTTTCTATCGAGTATTCATTTGGAAGTTGGCAATGTAACGGCATCTATCGTTTATACTCGTTCAAAAAAGAAAAAATATACTAGCTGAATATAATGTGGGATAAAAGTACTTATAAATTAAAAACAGAATAAAATACCGTTATATGAGTTTTTGAAAATAGTCAGGTGATCAAATAAAATAACAAAAAGTTTCATGAAACATGGCAATCTTGTTTTCTTGTGAAAAGTAAACAAAATAAGCGTTTACTGATAAGCCATGGGAATGGATATAATCATCATTTCGAAGTCAGGGTGCAAATCAGTATTATTTAATTTTTGTAGTCATTTACAAAAATACTTATATCATTTTATATATTTAATAACGTAATAGCAACTATAGTGCATATTGATTAAATTATTAAAACTTATTATATGCTGATGCAACATTTACTCTTTTATTTTTAAAATTATAGAAATATAAACTTTGTAAATCATTAAGAGTTATTATTATTATTTTAAAATGTTAACTTAATTTTTTATGGGAATTTGAATATGTGTGAAGATTTAGTTACAGGTAGTACTAAATGAATGTATGCTTTTGCTATTCGCGGGTTAATAATTAATTACAATATCCTTTTTACTTAAGCTTTGTAGAAGTTAGATTGATTACAGTTTGATGTTTGTATTTTTGTAAAGACAATATTGTTAATATTATTTGTGTTATAATATTAAATTATTAAAATACTAAAAACATGTGTAATATTTTAAAAACCTGAGTCCACTAAAAATATAATAGGTAAGGCTTGTTAAGATTTAATTACACTAATTGTGTCATTCATACAATGACTAATAAGCAATAAGGACTCTATTATCATTTTTCAGTTGTAATTGAAAAATGGTTTGATGATATTGAGCTACATAATCAATATTTTAATTAATTTCCTTTATTTCACATGTGTACCTACTTGAAATGTGTCATTAAATTATTTTTATTTTATTTTTTGTTAATTTTACATTTAGTCATTCACTTTTATAAATTGGTTTCATTCGTTTGTGTCAGTTACTTGTAAATATTTTAAATATCACAAATTCTAATTTTGTGATATTTAATTCTAACAAACAAGTTTTTATACTAAAAGTTTCATTAAGTGCTGTGTTTATTAAATTCAACATAACAGTAATAATGTTATTAAGTAAGTAGTATAAACTCTGTTTTATTAGTTTCAATAACAAGAAACTAGGTGCAACTCTACCTAATTTATTTGTACTACCGGAAGGAATGAGGACAAGCGGACCACGGAAGGCCCCAGACATCCCTGTCCGCTGGCGGTGTCAGTCATTCGTCCCTTCACTTCTGTTTTTCTATAAAAGATTAGAAAGAAAGTGAAGTGATGGTGCAAGGGGGCGAACGGCCGAGCTGAGCAATAAATGCCTTGACGACCGAGCCAAGAAGCGCCCCTAGTGCCTAAAACGCCAACTACCAACACAGACAACGTACTGCACTAAATACCGCTTCCCGTGGCCGTTCGCCAAACTAAAATTCGATTTTCAATCTGACTCCGGAGCCCTCTTAAACAAACCAAATAATGTGAAAGTATTCTTGGGAAAACTTTATTTGAATATTCTTACTATAGAAACAAATTAATTTATCATTCTTAGTTAAATTAATAATAGTTTGGTTTGTTTATTTAAATTCTGAGGAGCTTACACAGGAGCAGCATCCGTTAAAAGGCAGGAATAAGAATTAGCCTTTAAACTGTCAATGTTAGTAACTCAATAAATGAGTAAACCTGAAACAACGCTGTTCTCTACAGAATGTGTATGTTTGCTGTGTAAATTGACTGCATAGTATTTACCTGGCTTGACTTTAGCTACTGTTTTATAAAGATAGCCTTAAAGGGTTCCGGTAGCCCTCGCAACTCTGGGTTCCACCCTGCCAGGTTTTGAAGTTAGTTACCATGTTATTTTTATATAAAGAAGATTGGTTATATTAAGGATTTACTTTATCAGCTGATTTAATTTAAAATTAAATCTATTTCAAAACTTTCCATTTTCATCAGGTAGTATTGTAAGTTCAGTGCCCAACTAAAAATAAATTTAATGTGATGATATTTACTAAAACCTTAACGTGTTTTAACACTAAGTCATGATTTTACTTGGTTTTTGACCAAGCTTACTGACAAAAAGACAAGTTTAATTGCTTTGTGTATGGTAACTATGAAACATACATTAATAATGTACATAACCATTTGTAATTCATGATTTGGTTATAAATCTAAATATTAGCAACAATGAACCATATTTGAGTTCAAATTGAAAATCTACAGAATTAGCTAGAAAAATAGAATGGAAGATTTCATTTGAAAAAACTAAGATTCAATCACTGACAAGTCAATATCAAAGGACAATGAAGTATAGGTGAAATCATACAGTAAAATGGGGATGAAAAAAGAGCACAGGAGAAAAGAACACTACAACTAAACATGAAATATGTGCAACAAAAATCTTGTCAGTAGAAACCAAACTAAAACATTACAAAACAGTAGTGTAACTAGAAGTCACCTACTGTTGTAGAACACTATTTAAACAACAAAAATATTGAAAATTAAAAGAGAAATAATATGCGAAGGTTGAAGAGTAATGTCCAACAAAAAGTACATTTTTTATGTAGTATATCTGCAATAGATTAGTTAGGTCGCTTAGAAAACAACTAGTGGCCAAGAGCAGGTCCTCTGTTATGAAACAGAGGACTACTTTTTCCCCACTATTGAAAAATTTTAATGGCAACCAGGATGGGGAGGGAGGGGGGGAGAGAGAGAGACTGAAATGGCTTCCACTATTGCTGGGTAGGTGGATGTGGTGGGGGTTGTACATTCATAGAGCAACACTCAGGTATAGATGCAGTATTTCAGTTAGTATATATATGAAGTTTGCTGATGGGGAAGGAGTTGAAGGGAAGTGGACTGTCTTATGTTCAGATTAGGTGGGTCATGGGATTCTGTTATCCAGTGGTGTGCTAATTCCATCCTTCAGAGTTGGGAACTAGTGAGGAATCCCATGATGCGCTAAATATAACAGGTTGCTTACTGTCCTAGTCAGCTGTAGTGAGGAAAGCAGGCATATTCATTGCTATTGGCAACACCTGGTTGCCAATTGCTTGTACACAAGTTTACTATTTTACTGTTTAGCTATATGATATAATTTAAAATATGTTTACTTTTAATTGTTTAGGACAAGAAAGCAGACTTGCGTTTCTAAAAATTTCCTTTGGTAAGTCTTTTGAAAATTCCTAGCTTTTCAAAAGACCTTTGAAAAAAAACTTTTCAGGACTGTCTTGAAGAGTCAAAAGACGTTACAAGGTTGAAAATCTTTTCAAAAATTAGGTTTTTTTTATAAAAAGGATAACAAAAAAATCAAAAACTTTTCTTTTGATTTTTATGTTATCATTTTTTGACAATGTAGGATAGTGTTTGATATTAAAATATTGTTAGTAGGTCTATTAAGTAGTTTTAATTTCACGTCTGTTGTTTTATTCCCATTGTTATGGAACATAGTTATGTGTGTAGACAATAGAGTTATGTTTATTTTCGATTTTTGAAGAAATACAGTTCTCATTTTTGGGCAGGTCTAGCTGGTTGGTGAACATGACAGCAGCATGAGGTGAAGTCCTATGATAGCAGGATTAGTGGTGGTTTGATGGATTAGATTTAGCTTTGTGACAAGACATCACCTGATATTTTGATTAATATCACATGAATTTTGTGTTTTTTCCTATTATATATGTGCTTTTATATTTTTAAAATTAATAAATGGTATCTGACATAAACTGTATGCTATGTTTATATCAGAAATAGCTTTAGTGAGTTACAGGCTTTTCTGCAACTCTCCCTAGGACCAAGGTTTGATAGTGCTCTAACAGCTCTTTTCTGTAAAGCTTTATTGAGATTGTCCTCAGATGTTCCTCTCCATACAATTTCTTTACATTTTGCAATAAACTGTATTTTGCGATTACTTACTTAGCATGTAAATGGTTAAACATTTCACAGTAGGCATATTGGGTGCGGTAATTTTCATATGTATGGATTATGGCTGCAATCCATAATTTCTATCCTAAATTTCATCCAACAACATAATGACAGTAATCTTATTTGTAATGCTTTGACTAGGTGAGGGGCCTCTGTGGTCTTGCTGTTGGGATGTGTCCAACCCCCACCTGATGTTGGTTGGCAGCCAAGTGGGCAAGGTTTGTCAGTATGACCGCCGCATGACTGATAACTACGTCTCCATGTGGACCACTGCCAATAACATGACACCTGTTGTATCACTTGCTTCTGTGTCTAGTGATGCCCAGACACCCTTTCCACAAGGCGGCTTCCTCTCCTGCAGGTTTGTAATTCTATGCAGTTTGTTCGTTCGTCCATAAACTTCTACTCCACTCATGCAGTTTAAGATTAGGAACTAACTGAAGAATAGGTTATCGTGTATGATTGGCTACTTATCCAGTTTCCAGATGTTTTTATTCTGTAGAAATTAGGGTTTTTACCGTATAAAAAAATTAAAAAAACCCAATTTTTTAACTTTAGAATTTTTGACATATTTCCGTTAGTTTAAATGATTTAGTAATGGCCTTTTTTTAAATTGATATGTTTTTTATGCTGAGTACAAAATTGAAGACTATTGTTGTCTGAGAATTATTTCTCGAAATATGCGGTCCAAAACCTTGATAATTTATAGATGGTAATCATAGTAGTACCATAGTATAAAACACCAAGTAGCTACACTCCCACTGTATGCTGTGGGACGCTAGCACTCCTAATGGCAGGAGGATACAACACACCCTAATACCGTTGTTTTGCATTGTGTCTTGCAAATAAGTGGAATATATCAATATAAAAAGGGCCATCACAGATTATTTGACATTTATTAATAACAGCTGTGGATGTTAATACAAAGCAGAAATACACACTTTCCTGTTCCCATCGCTACGATTGCTAGTGCCATGCTTGTCGCACATTTTTTAATTGGAGTGTCGCTACTGTGGTAGTATGTAATATATTGATTAATTTCAATACACATATATGTTTTCGGGGCCAGGAAAATTTTGTTTAAAATTAGGGTAAACTCAAGAGAATTAGTCAAAAAAGATTTCAAATGTTTTTGATTGCAATGTCTTTATATCAGCTATTAAACACCTCCCAATTAGTTCTTTCATTAAAATTATGTTTATAATTATAAATACATCACATCAAAAATGCAAATTTGGGCTTTCTTGGTACATGCTCAATTAAGAATCTTTTTCCTGATTATTCCCAATTTTTTTAAATGACCTTCACAGGCATGGTCTTGCTTATTATTCATTTTAAATTACGCAATTTTACTACAAATTAGCACATTTTATTTTAAATAATTAATGTTTCATGTTTGTTTTTATTTTATTACGACACGAAATACAACGTCGTGTTTGGAATCTTATGCTTTTTAATATCATCCAATTTACAAAATTGATTAACTTTATATACTCGGCTAAAAAGGCATGCACTTTTACTCGAGTGTTATGTTATAATTCAATCGCTATGCAGATGTATAGCGAGACACTGCACCCGCAGTATCACGCTTCAACGACTTGCTGCAATTATAACCCTCCCTTCCCAAACTATGGGGGAAAGAGGTTTTGTCTGTGTGTGAGTAACTCACCATCAGAGGTTCAGCTGGCGTTGTGCCACGGAATTCAGTTGTCCCTAATGCTGGCCGAACCACCTTAAGGAAGTTAACTGGACACTCTGTCTGTGCCATACCATACAAAACTAAATTTGGTAATCATACAAAGGTAAAATTTGTATTTCATTGTGTTTTTTGTATACTATCTATACTTGGAAATATTACATTAATATTTTATATGTATTTAACTTAATGGCAAAACATTATTGAAGTCCGATAACCCTCTAATTCATTTCATCTATAAAGCCTTTTATATTGCACTTTTTACCAAGATTCAGAACAAAATGAATAAAATTTGGTGTTATCGATATTATTATTTTTAAATTAAAGTGGGAATCTTTCCATTCCCCATAGAATATTCATTTATATGGTGAGTTTATTCAGACAGAGAAAGTAAGAAGACAGTTCAAGGTGAATGTTTACCAATAATAACATCCAGTCTAGACCAGAATTCGAACTTGCACTATCTCTAACTCAGGCTCATGACGCCTAAGACTTTCCACTGGCTCTCCCATAATATTTAAGGTTATAGGGGGTGGGCGTACATTTTCAAATTTATATATGACACGTTTATTTTTTTTACATAATTTTTGTGAGTGTTAACATTGCAATTAAATTTTTGTTAACCTTAACTAGAAAAAAACTTTCAAAATCTAGCAAAATTAACCAGAACAAGCTAGGGACTCAAGTTGTCAAGGAAGAGAATGAAAGTTAGAATACAAGTTTTTGACACATTTGAAAATATTAATTGGATGGATGACTGAAAAAGGCCAAGATTTTCTTTAATTCCTAAGTGCTATTTTTTAGGTTAAACGGAGTGTTTGCTTATGCAAGACATGGGACTATGCATAACTGCCAGGAACTGCCTCTGAGTGGCCCTTTCATGTCCATGCGGTATGATCGAGTCAGTCAGAACCTCCTTACAAGTGCAAGGCCCAGCAGTGCTTGTCCTTACGTCAGGATCAGCCTCAACTTGTTGGATGTGGATAAGAAGGGCCATATGTGTCTGCCAGAAATACATACATTCAACTGTGGATTGTCAGCACGTGTTCTATCTCGCGTAACAACAGTGCCCACAGTGAATGACTCAATCATTGTTGCTCACCACGAGAGTGGACGAACTATGAACCTGTGGAGTTCAAAGACGGGCAATCTAGTGCAAAGTATTCCAATCAGAGAACCTGTCATAGATCTGTCTAATATGTGTTTCAATAACAATAAGTGCCTTTTTGCTTCTCTATCGGAGAAAACAGTCTGTATATACAAGATAACATGAATGATCTCTTTTATAGATATTCAAAGTGTCATATAATTTGTACCTATTGTGTAAAAAGAGTTTGTTTAAAAAGTGTCAAGGCTTCAATGAATTATCTATCATTTAAAAATTAAAAATTAAGACAGTTTCTTTTTAATCTTAAAATACTTAATGAGGTAAGTAAAATTGGCATTTAATTCATTTGTTTCTTTTTCTAATTACTTTGGATTCCAATCTTAATTACTGCATTTTTTAACTGTAATACATAATACTATTCTTTTGAAATGGTATTTAATATAAAATCAATTATAAATAAATATCTTTTTTATATTATGACATTTTTTTAACTAAAAGGTTTAAGTAATTCCAATTGTATTTATGTCCCATCTATAATATATTAGGGTATGTTACTCGGTGCCTCTCAGCATACATTAAATTCATGTACTGGTGAACTGGTGCATGCAATTATACTTAACACCAGCCCATTTGTCCTTTGCTATCCAAAAATTTAATATATATATATATATACAATGCGTTTTTTTTTTTAAGTAAGTACAGTTTCAAAAACCCATCACTGTAGCGCTGCAGTCAGCGTTCTGCGCATGCATACTGGGTACTACTATCTGTTGGCAAGCCACAATTGCCGATACGGATCCATTTGACTGTATTTAAGGTCGCTTATGACTGTTGCTCCTCCATATAAAATATGCCACTGACTGTGAATTATGCGCTGTGTAAGCTTTCGTAACGCTAAGAGCGTGAAAGCAGCTAACATTCATCATGAGTTTGTCACCATCACAATTTAGTTTAAAATCGTATCCATCATGATTCTTGTTTGTTCAACCTACTGATAAATCTTCCAGTCCAGGAACCAGCACTATCTCTAACCCAAGCTCAAAGTCCTGACACCTTAGACTGCTCGGCCACCGGCTCGCCCTAAATGCTATAGGATTCTAATGCTCTGGGAATGTAAGAGAACTGGTTAAACATTTGTTTTTGTGATTCTCCATCAGAATTTTGGGAACCTATCGTAAGCATAACTCTCGGTACTTCAAACATTCTGTCATAATTTCATAAATCACACTTCTTGACACTGGAAGACACACTACATAAAACGATGCAGTTGTAAAGCGTCTGTTTCTTTTTTTTTTTTCATCAGAATTTGCACCAAGTCATCAGTAATGAGTGAAGATTTCCCACTTTATTCCTCTTCATGCAAATTCATACAGCCGTCTTAAAAGCTCTCACCAATTTTCATACCATCCCATCACTCATTCTGTTTTCTCAATAAACTTCACAGATCTCTTGATGAATTTCAGCTGCTTTCATGCCTTTAGCATTACGAAAACTTATCACATCACGTAACTTGGTAGCATTTTTAATCAGAGGAGGAATTTTAAATAGCCTTAAGCGACCTTAAATACAATCGAATGAATCCATGACGGCTGTGGCTTGCCAACAGATAGTAGTACCTAGCGTGCATGCGCTGAACGCTGACCGCAGCACTACAGCAGCAGGATTCCAAAATGGTACTAACTTTAAAAACATGCCTTGTAGATATATTACTGTTATATATGCAGTTTTATTTATAGAATTATTGAGGGCAAGAAAAATGGTTAAATGTTAGTTGTATACAAAACTTGTAAGATTGTTCAACTGAAATGTTTGGGAAGGTCCATGTCTAAAAGTTTTATTTGTATTAACATGTTCAAGAAACTGATATTTACTAGTTGCAATATTTATAATAAAATATGAATATATATGTAACATTTTATCATTTACAAGACGATAAGAAGACAGCTAATGCCGATTTCCTTTTCTCAGTTTTTCCCAATGCTCCTTATCAGTATCTGTTGTCTAACCCTCCCATGGCCTGATAATTTAAATCTAGTCAACTCGTAACCACAGGTGGAGAATATGTTCAATCACTGCTTGTGGGGGGGGGGGGGTAATCAATTTGTAGAAGTTTGTAAGGGACTAAATGAAAAAAGAAGAACCCTGAACAAAACAAAATCACATCACCAAGTCTAGTAATTTCTTGATTTGTACCCTGGTTTAGCAAGCAAGAAACAGCTGACTTGCCGATGATGATGAATGATTCACAACGGCTATAGTAGTTGTGACAATGAGTCACAACAGTAGCTATAGTAGGGAAGACCAAAGATCGGGCGATTGAGTGTGTTGCGACTGTGCGAGTATGTTATGATTAATTCAAGATCATTAATTAATTGAATACATAATTGTTATGTTCTTGGAGATTATTAGTGTAGGCCTTAAAAAAGTGGGAAAGGGGAGACAGTGTGATAGGAAATGCTACTTCACAGTTCTGTTAACAATAAAAAGTGATGTACATATTTTCATATTAGCGCTTCCTTATTTTTAAATAATTTTTTTAAACAGTTTTTTCAAATACAATTAAAACATGAAATAATGTTAAAATAATTAAATTTATTCTGATAAATTGTTGAATTTTAACATCTAAAAACTTGTAATAAAACTGTTAACATTTTCAAGTCATCATGAGCTTGAAATGTACTAAAACAAATACTTTTGCTGTGACGCATGAAAAAGGCAAAGTTTTAGAATATTAAAATAGTGAACTTTTATAGATATACTCAACTGTCATTTATTTATGCTTGATAAAACAAATCTAAATGGACTGTATATAAATGAAATTATGTTGAAACATTAATAAATGTAAATAACATACTGTGTGGCTGTACATGTCAAAGTTGTTTTTACAATCGTATAAAACTATGGCTGTTAAACCTTTACATTTGTATAAAATTACAACAACATTCCTTGACCCTCGTCAGGTACAACAGGTGTACCATTGCTATCTTGCTCTAGAAGTCCGTAATTAATTTGTGTATCGTATGCAACACTCCTTTGGTACAACGGTTGTACCACTCCTAATAGCCATTTCCACTCGCATGGTACAACAGGTGTACCAGTGTAGTGTTTGATTTATTTAGCCTGTAAAATACAAACACCGATATTTCAGTTCAGAAAGTGCTACTTTCAATCGGGGATGAGCAACACTAACTTAGAGTACCAGAAGTCCATAGTTGCTTCAGTCTGTATGAACATTAAAGTGGTCGTTAGTCAACTGTTCAACCTTTCTTTTATTTTAAGGTATTTAAATTATTTAAGTGTTTCAATATTAAAATATGGCTGAATGAAAGTCAGATTACATTAAGAACAATTAATAGACCAATAAATGGACGACAGTGATAAAGAGGTGTCAGAAAACAGTACTTATAAACTTGTCTTTGAAGTTATTTTGAAACATTCACTCAATATGAATATTATGTTATATATTACTTGCCATTTTATGTGTTTTATATCAAGAATTTGTTTAATGCATGGTTTTTATAAAAATGTTAACGTTTTCAGATGTTCTATAGTTAATCTATAAAATGAGGATATTTTGTAGGCTAGTTTACGTTTTACTCAATTTTATTTTTTAACTATTTTAAATGTTTATTCAATATGATTGTTTTTGGACCATCATTTGCTATTTTATGTGTTGCTGTTTTTTGACCTTGGTAGACAAAAGATCAACAATTTTAGTAACAAATCTTCTTTAGAGAGGCACTTTGTTATTGTTGACTCCAGATCCAAAAAAGAAGCAGCTGATGTCGACATGGTGGTGGGGGGAGTGGACAAAGTAGATGGTGACGACAGAGATATAGATCGTCCAGAGCTCTTATCTCTACTCCTCTTGACCTTTGATCTTGTTGAAAAAGGTGAATGAGGCATCTACTGACCTGATCAATATTGCATCTACTGACCTCCAGGTGCTGGTTTGAACTTTCTTGAGTGCTAGGCGTTTTTCATCATGTTTGCAACTGTATATAAAATATTTTTTTAAATACTGTAAAACCTAATGAAAATGGTACATATTACATATCATTATTTTCAGAAAAAAACCATAGAATAAGAAAATATACTTATACAGGACTTACCTTTTCATGGAAACTATTGCTGGATGTTATTCTTTACAAAGAAGACAATTCTTTTTCAATTTGTTCACTTTGAATTCATATATCAGTTCACCAAAGACATAAAATTGAAAATCCAAGAGAGACACATTGTAGAAAACTTAATAATAAACACAAAAATATATACATCTTATAGGTTATCTTCTTGGACACATTCAGTTAGAGTATAAAATAGAAAATAGTCCCACATAAAAAATCACTAATACATGACAAGTTACACACTTCATTGTAACATGTAGTGTTTTTTCACTTTTACAACTCAAAATGTTTTCAGTTCACAAAATATAACAATGAAAATCAATAAAAAAACTAAAATAATTAATTAAAAAATATATTTTATGTACAAAAATTTACATTCTGGAGCAATGACAAGTTGATTTATTATTTATATTTACATTCTCTCAATGTCTGATTGTTCATTCAGTTCGTCTAACACATTTCTTATTGCACTAGACCTACTTAATTCACTCATTTTATGATAAAATATAATGAAACACAAAATAAAACAATAATAATAGACTACAATAACAAACTACAATGTAAACAAACACCGAGCGGCAATACACTAAACAACTAATCGGTGTGTGTTGAAAACATAACATACGCTTCTAAACAACTGTTGTATAGAGGCAGTCTTGAAGCAAAGACGTATTCCATAGAGTATAACATGTTCCACGTTTCTTCTACTTCAATACTTTATAACATACTTTGTAATATTCAGTCGTTTAAAGCCGCTAGTGCGTTTTAAATAGATCGCGTACCTAACATCGCTCTACGCGATGTCAGCACTACAACAGCGAGCGCTGACATCGCGCTACGCGATTTCAGCACCTGGAGGATTAAGTAAAAACTAATTTTGAGGAGGAGTAATGGATTATATAATCACAGACGATAGGAATACATACACAAAAACACAACACAGCACTTGACCTAAAAATTCAAGAAATATACCACACAAAACCTACTATAAACTGTGGAGCTCAACAAAACCTGGATTCACTCTGTCATGTCATTCAACTATAGTGTCATGTAGCATAAAATATAAAAAACATTAGTTATGTTGTATATTTCCCAACTATAGAATGTAGCCTAAAGATGTTTACCTAAATAATAAGAAACACACTGTTAGAAATTAAAATATTTTAAAAGGCTTTTTTGAATACATTATTTTATTTTTGTACCTTACATTTAAACTCAATACACAAATAAGAAATTTGAAATAAATAAATTAATTAAACAGTTTAATTTTTTTATTTTTAGTATTTGTAGAGCAAACAAATTGGGTGGAAATCAGCTAATATCCTTAGTTTCCTAAAATTATGGTCAAAATAATTATAATTATTTATCAATTCAGACAAAGCAATTTTCTCTGGTAAAAACAAAATAGTAAAATAATAATTGTTAAAAAATATCTTGAAAATAATTGAAAACAATATTTGAGACTAACTCATTGCCAGCAAGCGATTCTATACAATTTAATTATAGTTTTTATTGGAAATTTGTATTTATTCACTCAAGTATTTATCTTGTTCTTTGTTGAAAAATGAATTATTTTATTTGATAAATATCCTTCGTTCATAGTATCATGATTAAATGATTAGATTATATAAATAAAAGGTCATTTATATAATCTTTGGTACCAATGCCAAAGAAAAGAACGTACAATTTGTTTAAAATATTTCATTTCACCATTCCATTTGTTCTAAGAATGTATCTTCTAGACACGTAAATAATCACCAAAAATCGTATAAACCTACTGTTTTCATCCACAATTATATAAATTATATTCCCAAATGTTTAATATAGAAGTAAAATATTGAATTAAGGGATACAAACTATGTTTAGTTATGTTTTATTTAAGTTTATTTGACCAAGATTATAACGACTAATTCATTGACGACAGATGCAAATGTCAATTTTAGTATGCACTTATACTGTTTAGTTCTGTATTACCTAACCTGGCCGAATTCCGATGACCTGCCTGACTGACTAGCAGAGGCTGTCCTAATCTACTTGACTGAAAAAATAACCAATATTTCCTTTGATTGCAGACATTATACACCACAGAACATCCAGGATTATGTTAACAATTTAAGATGTTTAAGTAGTATTTTCTCTGATCCGTTACTACAAACAATATGCTCTCCAGAGGCAGCCATTATCAATCAATGATAACGTAACTCAATTGAAGTTATTAAGACTCAAACACGATGATCCGATTGTAATTGGATAGCAGAAAGCATGAGTCGAAAGATGGGTAGTTCACGAATGGTCAAGTCAAATGAACTAGTCAGCTTAATGAACGAGTGAACAAGTTCGTTCATTAAATTTGATCTAGTTCAGTTCAAAATGAGCATCAGAGCTGGGAAGGAACACTTACAACATTAAATGAAATTACTTATTTTCATCAGTATTAGTAATAAAAACTGAAATTTGAAGAAGGTTGGTTGAACAAATTTACAAGTTTAAATAACAAAAGCGTGTATATGAAACAAAGCTCGTAACGAAACTATAAATCACTCCAACCGTCGCTTGTAAATGAAATGAAATATATCTTTATTGTCACATAACGCTTTATGGTCTAGCATAGCTAGAAAACAGGTGACATTGTCAAAATATAAATCTACTACAAATAATTAAAAATAAAGTTAAAACTAGAACAAGTTCGTTTAAAGTGACAAGAGTTTCAAAAAATAAAAGTTACAATGTTCTTTTTATATTTTTACTACGTTATTTATTATTGTCACTGCACCTCATTATCATTTAAATATTCACTAACCGAGTAATATTTTTTTATTTGGAAAAACTGTTTTATCTCTTTTTTAAATTTGGCCCCATCTTTAATTTCTTTAATTCTCAAAGGCAGCTTATTGTAGAGTTTCATTGCCATATAATGAAGTGTTTTTTTCAAAAAGTGTCAAGCGATGTTTTGGAAATGTAAATTTTTTTGTACCATATCCGTGACAGTATTTTTCTCTATTTAATGATTCATTATTATTTTTGGAAAAGAGCAGGGTTTTGTAAAGGTAGAGACAAGGCATTGTTAATATTTCTAACCGATCGAATAAAGGTTTACATGATTTTTTTTTTTTTATGGATTCTTAAATATTTCTTTTGAATTTTGAAAATTGTCGATGATTCTTGGGACATGCCCCATAACTCAATTCCATATTGCATTAAAGAAAAAAATAAAGCATAGTAAACTATAAGCTTTGTTTTAAAATCAATTAAGTTTCGATTAATTAAGTTTTCAGTACCAGCATCTGATAGAATGCCGTACTCAGTTTCTTGACAAGCGTGTGAATATGTGGTTTCCAGGTAAGGTTCTGATCAATAAGAATTCCTAATAAGTTAGTACTGTTGATATCTTAATCTAAACCATCTAAAGAAATATTAGTTGTAAAGGCTTTGTTACTTTTTAGTGTTCTGAATGATATAACCTTCGTTTTTGAATTGTTAAGCTGTAACCTGTTAGCTCTAAACCACTCATCCAAGTTCTGCATGGAATTTTTTGTGATGGCATTTAGCTGATCTAAATTTTCTGCCGTAAGAATTGCAGTCGTATCGTCAGCATATAAAATTGTTTTACTTGGAACATTACAAGGTAGGTCATTTATATAGACCAAAAATAATAGTGGTCCCATTATGGACCCTTGAGGAACACCACCTTTAATCTTTGTCCAATCAGAAATACATTTTTTATTATCTTTAAAAAGAATTGTCCTCTGATATCTGTCCAATAAATATGATTTCATCCAGGATAAAGCTGCGTCTGAGAATTTGTAAAGTTAAGTTTATTTAAAATAATTCCATATTTTACAGAATCAAATGCCTTGGATAGATCGCAAAACACTGCAGCAGTGTTCCGCGATCCATCCAAAGCATGGGCAACTTGATGTATGAGGTCCATCACCGCAGAGACAGTATTCAGTCCATTTCTGAAATCATATTGCTCAATAGCTAAAACTTGGTTACTCTCTAAGAAATTTACAATTTGACTACATGCTATTTTTTTAAATACCTTGGACAGAGCTGGTAAAATAGATATTGCTCGGTAATTATCTGGATCCTCTTTAGATCCTTTTTTAAATAATGGTTTTACCTCAGCATATTTAAGTTGACTCGGGAACACACCTTCATCAAAACACTGATTAATAATGCAACAGAGAGGGAGAGCAATAATATCTGCAACTTTTTAAATTAAATCTACTGGAATCTCATCCCATCCTACAGATCTTTTACTATTCAGACCTTTGATTGTTTCTTCTATCTGTTGTATAGAAACGTACCTAAAGAAAAAATTGGGTAAATAAGTGTTGCTGGTTTTTACATTCATAAAGTTCAGTGATTCCTGTAAGTCATGTTTTATCTTTTTTTCATAGGGCACATCTGAGAATTTTCAATTTAAAAAATGTTCAATATTATATCCATTAGAAATGATGTTGTTATTTATTTTTATAGCAGGGAAGTCTCGAACACTCATGTATGCAGACAGCAGAAATGCTTTAAGAAACCACAACATCCATGGTTATAATACAAGACATGCAGCAGACTTTGTAACAGCCCGACACCGCCTAGCTCTATATGAGAAGAAACCTTTGTATGTTGGATGTAAACTACACAACCACCTTCCAGAACAACTGCGGACCTTGACTGGCAAGACCTTAAAAAACAACCTAACTGAATGGCTGATGGATCAACCTCTCTACACCATTGAAGAATTTTTTACCAACTATGACTTTCAATTCCTGTTTTATTATTTTATTTTACATGTTGACGCCACTGTATTTCTCAAAGAAATTGTACAAATAAAGATATTCATTCATTCATTCAACACCCTGTTTTACACCAATTGAAGATTTAATTACTGCCCAAGATGCTCGACTTTTATTGATAGTGTTCTCTATAAATTTATAATTGGACATTTTTTTGCCTTATTACATACTGATCTAAATATCTTTCTGTAGGTTTTATAGTAGTTTAAAAAGTTAATATCATTTGTTATTTTTGACATATTACTAAGTTCTTGTTTTTTTCTACTCAATATTTTTATCCCACATGTACAAGTCGTTCATTGCGTCATTTTCAACTAGTTCATTACATTGAACGATTCGGTTGTGTACTATCACATTTTATGCGAACTTGTGTATGCATTGAAGATGATCTGCGCTTGATTTTCATCTCACTGCAGTTAGCTCATTTCGTAAAATCGCAAAAGCCATCTATCATTCTAAATCAGTCAGTACACAGTTTGTTAATAACTTTCATTACAAATACGGTTCTAATTAATTGTTTAAACACAAAACCAGATATCGTTCTGCAGAAATTAATATTGTAATTTTGGGGTACGGAAAATAGTTTCTCAATTAGATGATTTCTTTCTGCAGCCTCTCCGTTCGTTCTGCGACAGTGTCACACGTTATTCTGCTTTGGGGCATGGAACAATATATTTTTAACTAAATTAATTAATTGAATCAAAGATTGCAACATTTAACTATTTAAATGCCAGGTCAAAGGTTAGTGACCTTAAGCACAACAATGCAATCAGGTGTTTTTAAATCCAAGTTAAAGGTCATGACGGTATCAACAAAATGAGTTGACAGGTGGCATAGCGTATGTCCAGTCCGAGCCCTGGAGGGTGACTAGTGCGTAACAAATATGACTTCTACAGCAACGAACCATGTGTACCACCAAGTGCAAAGGGTTAAATACCAAACATATAGTCATTTACAACTGTCCAGTTGAATAAGTAACAAAATATCAACATAGAGAAAACAACTGTTTTAAATGAAATAAATAGAAAGTAATTGCATCACAACACCAGTATAGGATGAACCAAGAATAAAATACTTGAGTGATTCTCTCATGTCCTACATTTAGGGAGACTGGCAAACAACTATTGTATTAAATAAACTGTGAATAAGTATAAATAATATTAAATAAACAAAAACTAACTTGTAAAAACACCACTTTACTAAATTTTCATCCAGCAATTAATTGTTTGATAATACTTCAAATATCAAAAGTAACTGACAGTATCCATAAGTCAACTTAAACGTAGAACTTACTTATTCAACTATTTGACTATTCTTAAACTTAAATCAAATAGTCACTTTAATTAAATTTGTATGTTTTACATTTGTTAACATGTTTGTAATTCATGCTTGATAATGAGCTGAAAGAATTATTATAGACACAATTTCTTCAAGGTTGATTTATCAAATATATAAGTACTGTACACAACTTTCTATATTTTTACATAAATTTTAATTAGTATTGATTAAACACATGTACACCGAAGTACTTTAATTTTGTTTAATGTTTGTTAAATTTTCAATTTTTATAATTTTATAAATTTTCAATAATAAATGTTTATTATACCTTCTTTGATTTATTTGTTAAATAATAGAAAATAAGAAAGTTTTAACTAGAATGGTATCCCTTTAGGGAAATTTGCACTTTCCTTACTTTTCACAACAATATAATTGGCCTATATGTTAGCAATTGCTTTTGGTTCTTAAATAACAAAGTTCCAGTATCAAAATTTAAATAAAATTATTTTTTAACAGAGGTTTTCTTAAGGAACTGTGCAACATTTTATTAAGAGTAGAACAGTGTTCAACCTTTCATCAATTTTTCTCACTATCACGTCCAAAAGGAGAGTGAGAGATGAGGCAAATAGGTTGTGTAGAAGGTGGTTGGGAGATGAGGCAGTAGCTTGTGTAGAAGGTGGTTGGGAGATGAGGCAGTAGCTTGTGCAAAGGTGGTAGTGCAGGAAGTTATCATGTACGTCCACAAGGAGAGTGAGAGATGAGGCAATAGGTTTAGATGTGATGTCTGTTGCCAACCTGTACCACATTGTGCATCACGGACAACAGCCTGCTCCTGATCTCTCCAAGCATGATCTGATATTCTTTGTGTACAGACAGACTGTCTACTCCCAAATATAATCCTAGATTTATCACCTTTAGAAATTTTAAAAATCAAGCCAGGAAGCTCTTCTTAACCATGCTTGTACATTGAATTGGAATGAAATTCTTATCGCTGATAATGTTGATATTATGGTCAATAAGTTTAACTTGTTTTTGTCTTCTCTTTGTGATCATCATGCTCCATTAGTGACAAAACGAGTCACCAGACAGCCTGCACCTTGGATTACAGGTTTTAATCCTCAACTGCAGAGGCAAAGAGATTCTTCATTTTGTAAAGCAAAGCAGACAAAGTCTGCTGATGACTCGGTTCAATACAAATATTTAAGAAATACAACAAAGCAAGAACTGCACAATTCTAAAATTAGGTTTTGTTACAGACATTTCTCGGTTCAGCAATCAACTAAATATTTATGGTCAAAGCTTAAGAAGAACAAGAAGTGACGAGCCAATTAATATGAGTAGATAAGAAGTACGGGAGCAAGGCTCACTTTTCTGGCCTCTGATTGGTCGAGAGCGGTCACGTGACCGGATCCAAGATGGCGGCCGGAACCGGATCCAAGATAGCGGCCGGATCCAAGATGGCGGCGCCCATTTCCCGCCAAATTTTCTAACCTCACTTTTCCTAACCTCAAATTTCCCGCCAAATTCCCAAATTTCCCACGCTTTTCCTGGAATTCCCCAAAATTCCCGATTTTCCCCCAAATTCCCGATTTTCCCGAAATTACCTTACTTTTTCCCCAATTTTCCCGATTTTCCTCCAAATTCCCAAATTTCCCTCCAAATTCCCACATCATACTATATGAAATTCACTGTTAACCTTGTTATACTATATAAAATTCATTGTTAACCTAACTTTTTCCGTGTTATACTATATAAAATGCACTGTTAACCTTGTTATACTATATAAGATACACTATATAAAATACAGTCTTAACCTAACTTTTTCCATATTATACTATATAAAATGCACTTTTTTGTCCAATATGGCGTCTTTTTCCATGTTATACTATATAAAATTCACTTTTTTTGTCCAATATGGCATCTTTTTCCATGTTATACTATATAAAATTCACTTTTTTTGTCCAATATGACGTCTTTTTCCATGTTATACTATATAAAATTCACTTTTTTGTCCAATATGGCGTCTTTCCCTCCTCAATCAAAATTCCTTATCCAATATGGCGGACTATACACTATAATAAATGTAAAAAGATGACAACCGGATCCAATATGGCGTCTTTCCCTTCGGGTACTTCCGGCGACCGTCGGCTACCTTCGTACGCTCTTAGCCTATGATGCACACGTCGTCTGCTGGTCGGGCGCGCATGCGCACCTTGTTACTCATATATACACTATAATAAATGCAATGTGGCTGACGTGATCGCAGCGCCCCTAGCGGCAACGTCGATCGGAGCGGACCTGGTGGCATCAGCTGTGCGTGGGTGACGCATGCGCGGGAACTTGCTACTCTGTGGCAATATACACCATAACAAACGCAATATGACTGGGCTTTATCGTTGTTATCACTAAACTTGACCTCTAGGGTTAACATGTGGTTGATATGCACGTGGAGCGTCCATGTTGTGCTGATTAATGTAACACTAACCTCAAAGGTCATCTGTTATCACATCTGCTTCCATTACCTCATGACTGTCCACCACTCCCTTACCTCCTTCCTTTCTTATCACTCGCACTAATGGCGTCAATCGGTTCACTTGCCTCTCTCGCTGCAGTGGAACTTTGTAAAACCTTTAACAACCTTTTCGAAATTAAACAATTAAACCTTCCAAAATCAATTCAACAATACTTGATACAAATTTACCTTTCTAAAAAAGACGGTCCACCACAGTATCACTTTGAAAACGTGAGGCTGGACACTTTTCTAAATTGGCCAGTCCCATTCCTCAACCCACATGTAATGGTAAAAGCTGGCTTTTATTATTTAAATTATAGCGATGCAGTTCGCTGTTTCTCATGTGGTATACATATTGGATGTTGGGAAGAGGGTGATGTTCCATTTGATGAGCATAAAAAATACTCTCCAAACTGTAGGTTTGTTAATGGCCTACCTTTAATTCAATTTGCTGGTAGAGATGTTTGTGGAAATAATTAGCTGAATTTTGCAACTAACAGTGCCTGTACCTTTCGAACAACTGTATGAATGTGGCTCTGGGGTGTAAAAACCCGTATCCAAAAGCGAATGTGGCTCTGGGGCGTAAAAACCCGT